>CAOKZL010003369.1:0-104253 GCA_948472985.1 Iguana delicatissima | reverse complement strand
TTTCCCTAAAGGATGGGGTGACCCCGGCACAGACAAAGCGCCTTTAAATACATCACTCGACTATGCCACTGTAGCCCTTTTGGGAGGGAGGGATTGCAACATCTGGTTTCAGTTATTTGTTGTTATTATTATTCCTATTATTAACTTGACTTATACCCCACCTTTTCCCCAGAACTGGGAGTCAAGGTGGCTTTCAAATTAAAATGCAGTGCAACTAAACCATACAGAAGACCAACATTAATAGAAATTGAATTGCCAGCACTTTAAACAGCATTCATCCCTTTCCAACCTCCTGATCTGATTTCTGGAATTAGATTTCTAGGATATAAGAGACTTGCCACACCATTAGCCATAGACATTTAGGCAGAACCCATGTGCCCTCACAGCCCAGGGGGCCACCAAACAGCTCCCAGGTGGAAGTCTCTTCTCAAAATGCAAGTCTTGCGTACACACAACTTCAGGGCCTGCTATGTCAGCTAGAGGTGTACTGGGCAAATGAACACGGTAAGCATGACTTTGGCCATTTCCGCACTAGCCTGTTACAGTGCTATTATGCCACTTTCAACATTCTAGGGAATCCTGGGGCTTGCAGTTTAGGGAGGGGACTCAAGAGCTCTGCCTCACTTTATAATAAAGCCACTTCTAAATAGGAAGGCACTGGCTTCTCATTAAGAAAAACACAGCATTCCCGAAATGTATGTGCAAATCTAAATCTTGGCCCTCCAGGTCTTGCCAAACTGCCACTCCCATTAGCCCTTGCCAGCACAGCCAGGGTTAAGGAATGCTGGGAGCTGCAGTTCAGCGATATCTGGGGATTTGTGCTTTGCCCACACTTGGCCTGATACAGAGTAAGTCCCAGAGACAACAGAGGGTTTGCTCCAACTGGGTGTCGATGTGTGTTCCAGCTCGATATGACACCCCCACTTACTTACACCAGCTCTTTAGACAGGACTGGGAAATTCGAGCCCTGCAGATGTCGTTGGATTGCAGTGTTCAGCGTTCTTCATCCCTGGCTATGCTGGTGGGGCTGCTCCGAGCTGCAATCTGAGGGCATCAGAATTCCCACCTGTCCTCTCTGGGGACTCTCAAGCCTTGTCTGAATGCCTGGTGAAAAGCCCGGAGGGTGAGCAACCGGCCCAGTGCCTGGTAGATGTTGTGAAGGACTGGGATTTTCTTCCAGGAAAGGGAGTCTGTGGCATGCAGCGGTTTTGCAAAACAAAATGTCCCCGTACAACAGGCAGTTCTGCCAATTGCCATTACGCTCTGGGCTATAGATTTCTCCCAATTTCTTTTCCACGTGGTTTTAAAAATTCCAGCTGGTCTGTGACTGTTTTCCCTGCTGCTTTTAGTTCAGTCAAGCAAAGATAAGATAATTAGGATTGAGTTTATGTAACCGCACTTCTTTAATTCCCTGCACACTAAGGCCCATGTGGGTCTCAGGAACATGGACCAAGCGGCAGATGGACAACAGGTCTGCCCTACTGAAGGACGCTGGGCTTGGGTTTAGGCAACGGTCCAAATGTCCAATCCAGTTCCACACAAGTGAGACCCATGGCCACCCTTTGACTGAAGGGGGAAGACCTCAAAGCAATCCCAGTTGGCCACAAGGGAAGAACTGCTGGCCAAAGGCTATGGAAATCTTTTTGGTTCTTAAGTGAGGATCCCATCAAACTGCTGTTTCAAAAGGCATGTAGCATGGGGCAGGGATGTTGTGTGCCCCTCCAGATGTTGTAGGATTGGAACTCCCAGCATTCCTCCCCGTTGCTCTGATGGTTATGGCTGCTGGGAGCTGCAATTCAACACTTGGAGGGCCACACGGTTATCTCTGCTGGAATAGAGACAGTCCAGGCTTATCCTCTTGCTGGAGGATGATGGTGATGAGAGGGAGAGGAAAGAGGAGGAGGTTGGGGTTGAATTGTCAATAAGACGATCCTAGGGGACAGCAGAACTGAAGACAAAAAGAGGGAAAATATTATAAAAATATTGAGACCTCCAAAAGGCAACTCAGGGCCTCTGGGAAAAGAAGCCCATGGTGTTTCCAAAGGCGAAGGGTTCTCTGGGAGTCACTGCAAACAGACTCACAAATCATCTGAAGGAGAGTGCTGTGGACAAGATCACCCCAGCACAACCACAAAAAGCAACACTTCCTGGAAAGTGCTTGCCACATTATTAAAAGATATCACCCTAATTCCTAGTTATCCAAGTCATTGGGGGTCCAGAAATAATTTAACACCTGGTAGAGAGTGAACCCAAAATAGGAATTTATTAACTTTCTTTATATTCCACCCCACCTTTTCCCCAAAAACGGGACTTTAGGCAGCTTCCAAATGAAAGCAACTCCAAAATTGTTTACATCTTTGTCTGATAAAGAAGCCAGTGAAGCTTCAAAAGCTTGCATGCTACAATTTCTGCATTTTGGTTGGGTAATAATGGTATTGCCCTTTTGTTGATTGTGGATTTTACTTTATTGCACGGCTGATACGGCCACCGTTGAACACGCTTCCCAAAATTAAAGATGCCTGGTGTGAGAACTAGGAGCTCTCCAGGGTCCTAATTCAAACCTGAGCTGACCGAAGGCCCCCCACGCTCCAGCTGAACCTGGAACAGAACCACCAGCTTCCCATGTGCAGAGCTGTTTGGTGGTTCCTCCCCAGTGAAGTATGCGTTCTCCTACCTGAAATCTGAGGTTTTAATCCAGGAATGGCTGTGTCAGGTGCTACTCCCGAAGTCTGGATCCAAAATTCTCTCTGGGCTTGAGCAGCCGCACCACCACTGGAGGAAGAGGTGATGGCCCAGAGACTCTCTCCAAGTGAGGGCCTGCAGTGTGGGTGCACCCCCCCCATGCTCCCTTCACAACGTCATGGAGTTGAATAGCTAACCACCGCTTTGGGCTCCACTGATTAGGAACACAATTAGTGGCACAATTGCGCTCCTATCTCATGACGATCACACTGAAAAGGCAAGTGAGTTTAAAACTGGGTCAAAATCTGAACTTAAGAACAGCACACTTTACAGAGTGTTTGTGCAAGAGAACAACTGAGGCCACAACATGAAGGAAGGAGCATTCACACTCTCCTCCCTTCTTCCACACAGTCTTGTTTTTCCTTCTGCAGGTCCAAGGAGGGAAAACTCCACTCCTGATCAAAATTAGCTCTGGAACTGCTGTGGTTTGCAAAGGAGATATCCCCACCTGCCTTGAAACAGAATTGCTTCAAGTTCCCATCTCCCACTTGAGTCATTGAGCAGGGAAAAAGGGGGGTCAGTTTATGTAGGCAGAGAGAAAGCCCTCTCCATATTTGCAGTCCATTATATTTCTCCAATCTCTCCAGAGAATTGCGTAGCTTGGAGTTCTCAGACCTCCAGTTTGCAGAGTCAACGAACGTAGATTATTTGGGACTGTCAGTGGGTGGAATTTAATGAAGGCAGCTAAACTGATCCAGACTAAGTCACAACATCTTGATTCAACTGACTGACAAATTATTTTTCTAAAGCTGAGTCAGTGTGAAATGGGCCAAGACAGGAAAAAACTAAAAACAGAAGTGTCACTTTTTTATTTCCCACGGCCATTCAAATCTGCCATTTTAGAGCAGTTTCCAAGCACCCCCTCCCAATCCAAATTTACTTGCAAGAATCCCCATTGATCTGCAAGTTGTGATTCCAGCATTTTTTTCAACATATCCAGGCAAAGCAACAGTTGTAATCAAACCAAGTTTGGCAATTAGATGGGACAGATATTATTGCATCAAGTTGCATCTAAACATTGAAAATACCTTTTTAAGTTGAATTCTGTATGAAAAGATTGTAATGCTTGTCTTGCCCCTTTTCCCCAGATTTCTGATTTATGCAAAATGGAGAGCTTACCAGTTTCCCTCCAGGACGAACTCTTGTCGAATAGCCCTCCATATTTTAGTTATGGGACATGTAGTAGGAGTTAAGTAGTAGCTTGCTTGTAACAAGGTACGAGAACCAGAGACCGTTAGCTAAACAAGCTAGGAATGTAGTGATAAGCACTACCAGGCTAACCAGAACTCCAAGGTCTCTTGCGGGCGGGAAGGGAAACTCTTTGCCTTCTATGTTTTGAATCTGGCTAATTGCCTCCAATTCACTCACTGAAGTTCTGTACTATGTATCACGCTCCTAATAAATAGTGTTTATGCACTGTTATATTTGTGTGTGTGGATTCAGCTCCTGACAACTGAAGGCATCCCATTCTCTTACACCCACCCTATCTCTTCACCATTGCTTCTGGAGAACGGCTAACTCACATGAGAGAGGGAGAAAGATGTGTTCAGGATCTATGGACCAGGAAGTTGGGCCCCAAAATCGGGGCTGGGGGCTATGCTGACTTAATATGCCCCCAACTGGGAGCCACAAGGACGGCTGCTCTCCTCTCCCACCCCTCAGCATGCATTTTGGCTTGAGGCATATTTTTTGGTTGAGATTCCTTCCTGATCCCTAAGACAACTGGAAACACAAGCTGCGTGTCTCTCAAGTTTTGGCATCTTGTTCCTTCCTGCCCTTCCCCTAATGCTCCCATGAAGAAGCCACTGTGGGCTGGGACCCTATCCTTCTGGGCTAGTCTCCTGCTTGGCTTGGCCACAGCCTATCCTGGAGGTTGGCTTGCCACGATAGAAGGGATGGGAGAGAAGGACAAGACAGCCCAGCAGTGCCCAGCACCTGCCTTGGGCTAGCTTTGACCTTCCCTTTGCCTCTAGTCACATGCCCACACGCTGTCAATAATGACACGTGGTAGAACAAAACGAGCTGTCGTTGCCAATTAACACTCTTGGCTTAATCTGTCCTCGGGGGCTTTTAGTGCCACAGAGAGGTGCTGGGGCCAGCTTGCAAAGAGCAAGTTGTGGTGGCTCCAGCCCACAGGCTGTCCTTGGGACACCAGGGCCAAAGTCAAACTGTGGAGAGATCCGGAGCTGGCACAGGGCTGAGTGGGAAAGCCTGGCATGGCCTCCAGGAAATTCTGCTGCTGGCAGGGTGAGTGAGATAAAGGGTCTCTGGTGCCTTCTTCATACAAGTAGCTCCAACACACCATGGGGCAGCTTCTTCCTGGGAAAAAGCAGGCTGGCCCACTGGGCAGCTGGATGGCACTTTAGCCTCTCTCGGCCTTGGGCAAGGATACTTTGCCACCTGAAGAGGAAAAGATGGCAGCCCTTAAGATTGCTGACTGGGCAAAGGCTTTGCGTCTCCCTTCAGCCCTGGCAATGGAACGTCTTCCCTCAGAACTGCAGGCAGCAAGCTAGTTGGGGAACGGGGTGCGACACAGGTGGGGTGGCACACACACAAACGTCACCTCCCGACACACTTTTTGTGAATGACTGCCCTGCTCTTGGCCCTTTCTCCATTTGATAAATGCAACCAGGCAGTGGAGGCACCACCAGTGAGCAGAAAAGGGCAGGTGCTGCCTTGTGGCTGTCTGCTCAGAAGGAAGGCACAAACCACCATGGAAACAGGTGAGATTGTTTTGCTTCCAGGTCCCAAGCAAGGAGCTTGCAAATGACCTAGGTGGATGGGTGGGGTTGAACAAAACAAAATCTCTCAGGTTAGACTTTTCATTGTGAATAAAATGTCTTAATCTAGTTCTTGCTTACTCCAACACTGCAAAAACCCTGAAATAACAGTCGCTATCACCTAGACCCGTGAGCTAAGATGGAAAAAGCAATGCTGGCCTATGTGCTCTGTTCATCCCTTTGCTTCATGCATGCATCCCATATCTTGGGATGGGTGGGCTCTCTTATCTTAAGAGCAGATGAAGCGTCACTCCTTCCCAAGGCATCTCTCGGAGATGGGGGTGGATTTCTAATGACAACCATTTTTTAAAAAGATCCTGCTTCTTTGCATTTCTGGATGGCTACCTATTTTCTACAGAAAGCAAACACAGAGTGGTAGGCATAACTCGTTGCTTGCAAATGTTCTCATCATTCCTGACCAAAGATTGCAATTTGTGTCCTGCTGGCAGTTGGGAACCATTTTACCTGAAAAGACTTGTCAGGTTCAGATTTAAGGCGTTCTTTCTGTGTGAAAGCTGAATGCAGTGTCTCCTTAGAGGCACATGCCCAAGCCAGTAACTTATTCCAGCCTGACTACACAGCAACAGACAATTACAAAAATCCCTAGAGGAAAGGATCTTTCCAGGCAAGAGCACAAATCAGGAAAAGGAGTTACCGGAAGGATCCGAGGCCGAGGGGAGAAGCTTTCTCTGTACTTTCCTCTGGAGCCATTCTTCTGCCTCTTGTCACCTCCTGAGACACTGGAAGGAACCTGGAAGATGTTGTAGGTGGCTTGCTGGGCCTCCTCAGTTTTCAACCAAGAGACTAAATCAAGAGGAGGGAAGGGGAAGGGCGTAGGACCAAGAACAGCAGTCCTCCACCTCACCTGTCTGCTTCTCTTCCTTCAGTTTCCTCTGCAAAACTGGAAAAATTGAGCCTTTCTTATCTGAGTAGCCCAGCAGGAACCAGGCACATAAACAGAGGGTGCACAAAAGCCTGCAATTTTTGCTGAATGATGAAAATGCATATACATACAGGAAGCTGAAGTTAAAGCATCTTTATTGATAATGGCTTCCCTTCAAGGAAGACTCTTGGAACTGAGGGCTGTGATGAATGGTCCTAGCAACCCTTGTTTCCAGGATTGGAAAAAGCCATCAAAGTTAAAGTGATTTAAAGCTGTCTTAATAACAAAAACTTATAAAAAGTCCTAAAAAGTCAATACAACATCAAAAATAGACAGAGTAGAAATATTCCATGTATTAAAAATACAAAATAAAATTAACAGAACATACCTTTCCCCAGGTCTCTGGCTCTTAGCAGTGGGGAGAGGCATCTGAGCAAAGCAGCCAAGCCTGGACATGACCAAAGCACAGACAATGGCAGCCAGAGCACCTCACTCTGGAAGCACAGCCATCTTTCAGAGAGATGTCTAGCACTTTCGATTCTCTAGGGAACCTGCCGTATCCCGATCACCTACTAACAGCCAAGGCATTCCAAGGCTCTCTATGTGTCTACATCTATGTTGACCTAAATTCTAGCAGCCCAGCACAAAAGCTTCTCTTCATGTTCCTTGGGTATTCCTTCTAATAGCCAGAATGCAGTTCTTTATGTGCGAGTGCTGAAATAAAAACTTTCAATGCATTTTCTTTTAAAAAAGCACGTCTATAATAGCTATGGTGTTGTAAAATCCAGGGTGTGACATTTTCTCCCTAGGAAACTTTGGAATGAACACTGAGCCTCTAATTTCTAAGCAGAGGTTTTGACATTTTGCATTCTGCCACTTCTAACTGATTTTTCAACGTTAATCTCAGGCCCTCTGCACACATGCTTTGAGAAAATGAATAACAGATGGCTCAGTCAAGACTTTTTCAAGCCACAGTCCAAGGGAATAGCCTGAACAAAAGGAGGGCGGCACAGCAGAGACAATGAGATGTCACCTCAAAAGGTAGAGTTTAACCCAAAACAACCCAGCTTGAATGTCAACAAACAGCGTCCTCTGGCTGTGTGCATACTGGAAGGTGCTCCATCCATGACAGAGGATGGGAAATATGAGAAGGGGGGATGCCAAAATGTTGAAAATAGGCCTTCCCCTAGGTGAGCAAACAGCGCAGGCAGGCGGGCGGGCAGGGGGATAGAAAAGGCAGGAATCAAATGGGGAAAAAAATCTAATCCATTAGATCCCTCACAGACACACGGAACACAAATTCTGAACTAGATGAAGTTACAAATTGAAAGACCAATGGCAGGAGGTTTAACCACATCTAGTTTAGTCCACAAGCTCAATCAGGATTACACGGAGGAGCCATCTGGCCCACTACAGGACTTGTCTGTCAGTGCAGAACCACCAGTTACAGACAAGGGATTCTGCCTTCACAGACCTAGGTAATTATGTCTGCATTTGCTAAAACAAGTAATCCTGATTAAATCAGAAAGACAACTGGAGTAGCAGAGGGTTAATTTAAAGTGACTGTATAAAACATGGATCTGGGATTAAAACTCTGCAACAGCCCATGATGGTGGAAGCTGGGGCAATGAGAAAGGCCATGTCGACAAGAAGCTTTGCTGCTTTAAATGGGAGACCTTCCCCGATGCGTTCCAGCAAAATCAGCTCTGTCAGTATTGGGAGTGCTCAGACAGCCCCCCCAAAGGACCACTCAGAGGGCTCCCCCGAGGAAAGCTACGTCGGGTAGAGCACCACTTGTGCTGGGACAATGCCTTGCTGAGAAGGGCTTTCAACAGATGTAGCTCACCAGCATGGAGAGCAGCATTCAAATATCTTGAAACTACCTTTCCAGTCTAGGACAAGTCACTTTATCAGCATATCAAAGCAAATGCCATAACAGGTTGGGCAACAAGTGATTCCCCCAAATGCTGTTGGACTCCCGTTGGCCCTGTCAGCATAACCAATGGTGAAAGACGACAAGCATGCCAGTCCAACAACACCTGGAAGGCCCCATGTTCCCTCTCCCTGACCAAAGAGAAAACCCAGCAAGACTCTAAAATATACCAGTATTCCAGCTATATAACACAAGGGATTTCCAGAAGCAAACTCAGTTGCTTGGAAACAGTCCATAGTTAAAACTGAAGAGATTAAAATATTCATTCCTCTCCTGGAATAGTTGTGCTTGTTGCTTTGTCTCCACTCAGTTGCAAATCACAACAGTCTTGCAGCACATCTTAAGGTGAAGAGAGAGTGCTCAAGATCACATGGTGCAAGTCCACAATACCGCCATTTCTTGCTTGTCCCTTGCTGCTCTAACAAGTCCTTAACTCAAATAACCATCTTCCACCAAGGCCTCTGGGCCCACCAGACTCTCAGCTGTCCAAGTCACTAAACTTCCTCTTCTTGTAGTTCCTGACAAGGCTGGAGGCCGTGATTTGAGAGGCCTGTCCCATCTCCCAGCCCTGGAAGTCACTGAGTCCTTTCTGGCCAGCCCGAAATAAGGCTCGCTCCAATTCATCCAGGCGGGCCACCAAGGCAGATGTGTCCTCGTTGAAAGCATTCTGGGAGGAATCCATGATGCGACGGAATCGGCCAACGAAGGTCTGAGGAGAAAAAAGAGAGTTAGAAGAGAAGAGAAGGCCTCTTTGGTTTCACTTGGCCAGCCCCTTCGGCAGCCAAGGACAGTCTGGGCCGGTTCTCTACCATGGCCAACATGGGGCCAGATGACTGTTCTGCTTGTGACAGAATGCAATGGTGAGACAGTAAGCATCAGTTTTAGGGCACATCAACCTTCAGACTCTACTGTGTCTCAGGCCCTCCATACAGCCAGCTCTATGTTTTCATTCCACCTATGCAATAAAATTGCTCCTCAGCAATCTGGTTTAGACAGTTTAGTGGCATGGAATACAGAAAGGGAAGGGAACTGACTGATCAGCTTAGCTTAAACTATTACATCAAATTGAATTTAATTAAAAAGAAACATGGTAGTCTTCATCATTGAAGCTGGGTATTAATTTTTTAAAGTTCTTTGGATGTACCATGTAAAAGCACAGAGTAAAAGGCTAAACTGCTAACATATTTAACAGTGGCTTCCTTTTTCCAGGACTCTAGAAATCCTAAATGGCAAAATTTCCTACACACAGAAAAATCTGGTTGGGCACAAAATGTGAGCTATTCTCATTTGGTGCAGCTATACAGCAGCAAAAAAAGAAGCCACCTGCAAAGCAGTGAGAAGGCAGATCAGAAGCAAAGGCTATGGATGGAGGGGGAGCACAAGGGGCTTCTACCAAGCTTGACGTCTTACCTGCAATATAGTCTGAGCTAGTTCAGTATTTTCAGGGCTGTCAAAATTTAACATCTGGGAGCCAAATCCGTAGTAGTAGGGGCCCAATTTATGCAGGTCAACCACGTTGGCATCAGCGCTGAACACTGTCCGCCAGCTCTCCTTGTAAATCGTTGGCAGCTCCACAGAAAGAATTCTCTGTTTGTTATCGTACAAGCCTTTGGCCAGCCAGAGGGGGAGTTCCACTTTGGTGCCCTGTGTATGCCACAAAAGAAAAAACAGAGAGGTGAAGAGCCCTAGCCTTGCCTTGAGGCTGCAGCTCCAAAACCCTGCACAAGGGTTTATGGTCTGACGCTCCTGAAGAATCACAAAAGAGAACCAGCAGGAGATGTGCAGCCCTCCACAAAGGGCTGCTCAGCACAGCCAGTACTCAGAGATGATGCTGTTATCAGCAGATCAGCTGCCTGATGAGAGCTGCATTCCAACAACATCTGAAGAACCCACACATTCCCCAACCCTACGAATTGTTGTTGTATACCTTCAAGTCGTTTCTGAGTTACGGTGTCCTTATCAGAAGGTTTACCTGGCAAGATTAGTTCTGGGGGTGCCTTTCCTTCCCTGAGGCTGAGAGAGCGCGACTTGCTCAAGGCCATGGCTGAGCAAGGATTCAAACCCTGGTCTCCAGAGTTATAGTCCAGCACTCAAAGGACTACACACTGGTTCTCAACTCTGGGAATACAAGCTCTTAAAAACCCAGCTTGCAGCCCTGGGATGCTGCAAGGAGTCCATGGAAACAGCCCTAGGGCCTTGCAAGCAAATTTGTCCCCGACCCGAAAAGCAACTTGCACAGTAAAAAGCTGCCCTGAGACCAGGGAACAGATGGAGCAGAGGCACAGGGACGTTTCTGACAGGGAACCACTTACGAAGCACAAGGGCTGAAGACCAGTCTGCCTGTGATGCTTTTTCGGGGGACGGGGAAGGCCTGCGAGGTCGGGAGCTCTCCCTGAGCGCAGGGGAAACCCAGAGGCAGAGAGAGGGGGCTTCTACTCCGCCCATCTCCGTTTCCCTGAACACAGGCCAAGGACGGGCGCCGGACCGGGCTTCCCCGGCAGCCTCCGACGCCTGGGAGAGGGCTGCGCGCGCCCGATCCGGGTGAGCCCCCTAAGGAGCGCCGCGGATGGGGATGATGGCGGCGGTGGTGGGAGTGATGCCCGGTCCCTCTTGTTACCGCTACACCAGCACCGCTGCTTTCCGACCCGACGCGCGGGCCCCGGGGCCACCACAGGGCTCTGCGGCCACGCTGCCGGGGGGATACTGCGGCCGTTTCCGCACTAGCCTGTTATGGCGCTATTACTCCACTTTCAAGCCCCATGGAATCCTGGGGCCCGCAGGCCCCTCAACGGCCCCTCCCTAAACTGCAAAGCCCAGGATTCCAGGGGGCTTGAAAGCGGAATAATAGCGCTGTAAGCGGCTAGTGCGGAAATGGCCTAGGGCTTCACCCCTACAGTCCTGCTAAGCTCCGCAACCTTTTCTCGTACTCCCCGAAAACCAGGGGGAAAGGAACCCCCGCCCTCCAAGCGGGAGGCAGAAAGCGCTGAAACCTGTTTCAGCCACAGCTCCCCGCCAGCGACCGGAAGCCCTTAGAAAGACCCGCCCGCCGCCGCCGCCGCCGCTTCCGCCGCCGGGAGTTGCAGTCCCCGCGGCCGCCACGGCGGGGTCCGCTCACCTGGGGAAGCGCGCCGTGGGGCGCAGGGGCGGCACTGGCCTTGCCCAGGGCGGCGGCCAGGCGGGGGAGGGCCGTCTGGGCGCGGCACGGCAGCCGCTCCTGGGACATGAGGATGTCGGCCAGCGAAAGGAAGTTCTCCTCGGGGCCGAGCCCGGCCCCCACCGGCGCGTAGGCCTCCGCCATCGCAGCCACCGTGCCGCGCCAGGCTCGGCGGTGCGCATGCCCAGTGCGCGTTTGCCGCCCGGGGAGCGGCCCCGCCCCCGGCCTTTCGCGCGCCTTCCGGAGGTCCGGGAGGAGAAAGTGCGCATGCGCGCAGTGGGTGGGCCGCGCCTGGCCAAGAGCAGGGTGGGGGGGCGGAGAGTCTCTGGGCAAAAAGTGCGTATGTAAAACGTGTGTATATAAAAATACATGTCTTTCCCATGCAGGAAAATACAACAAAGTCCGTAAGTAGCGATACCTCAACTGGGCCACCTCCAAAGGGTAAAATACGTGGGATGTAAAGGTCACTGTTAAGCGCGTAAATAAGCAATGAAGTCACGCCGTTCTGTGTGATAAGGGCGGGCCTGTTTTCAGCCCTTAACAGTTTGACGTTTTATCCCCGGCTGCTCCTGTCCCGAAATGGCTCCCGATGCTTTAGACCGCACCCTGAGGGGACCTCCTTGCCCCGCTCCTTGTCAATTTGCTCTCGTTAGGTTTCCTTCCATTCAAGTTTTCTTCCCGTACAAGTTTTCCTTCCGCGTGTGAGAAGATTGCTGCTTGGAGCTCTTCATAGTCTCAAGGGATTTGTATCTCTAAATCCTTTAATGAAATTTGCAAACACCGCCCTATCATTACCAAGTGACTCCCACAGGAGCTGTGCGTAGGCTGATGGCATCGTAGAAACAAATGAAGGTTGTCAACAGTGTTATTAAATCCGTTGTTTAATTGATTCTTTGAAGGATTAATCAAACCCTGTGCCAAACTTCAGTGTCAGTGCCTTTTTGGAATACTATCCAACACTTTTGGGCAGAACTCTCCGGCTAGCTTTTTTCTAGATACGATTTGAAACAGCAGGCTGGGGTGGGTGCCGCTTAACTCCTTCCCCTCCCAAGCCATTTCTCCAGCCTTCTTTGCTGAAGAAGAGAAATGGGAGTCCCAGCGTCTACTTTATTTCTACTTTATTATTTCTAATTCATGCCTATATCAGGAGGACATGACAGGAGGAGGTTACGAAGCAGCTCCACAAAGCACCGGCCCTCCGTTCAAAGCGCCCCCCGGCTACTGTTGGTTTGGTTGATGAGGCACCAAGGAGACAACAACGTCCAGCACTTTTTTAAAAACCTGTTTTTATATAAACATTCAGTGAATAAAATACATTAAATAACAGTAATATTTACATTGACAGGTTGGCTATTATAAGCATATCCTTCCTCTTAGAATACAGTAACATTTATAATTCTAGCCTAACCATACTTCCAAAGAAAGTTCTGATTAATCGTTTATCCCTGATATATTTAGTACTAAAAAATGCTTTCTGTTCTTGCTGATTTTTAAATCAATATATCCTTCTACTTTCCCTTTTTTTGCTAAATATAGTTTATTCCCCCCATTTTTACTCCTAATCTGATTTCCTCATCATAAATATTGTATCAATTGATCAACTGATCTCAAGTTTTTAATTTTTGAAGAAAATTGTTCAGGGGTGCCCATTTGTTGTTAATTTATTCATCTGTCAGGCCTACGTCCAGCATTTTAAAGCTGGTTGGGAGTGCGTGTGAGAAGACTTCTGGATCTGTGAATCTCCTGGGCGAGCTAAAATACTGGGACCCCTTTAGACTCCCTGGGATATTCCCATGATTTGGGGGACCGTGAGGGGAGGGGGCATGGTCGTCTTGCTGGATTGCCACCTTTTTCTTTGAAGGAAGGCATTCTAAGCACCATGGCAACCATGATGACCTAACAGGTCTCCAGCACTAGGCAGGTCAGAGAAGGCACGGGGTCCCCTGGCTCTGCCAAAGTAATGGCCAGAAAGAGGAGATGGAGGGGACCTCAAAAGCATGCCGAGTGTGGGCCACTGGTAGAAGGAGGCAGGAAACGACTGTGCTATCTCTCGGGGTGAGGATGTGGAAATGGGGGTGGCAGAGGGGAGAGAGAGAAGGCTCACGGGGGGAAGAGGTGGTTCTCAGAAACAGCGGGTTTACCTCTGCCATCTAAAGAGACGTGGGCAATTAAACAGAGGCAGCCTGGACATTTAAAAGTCAAGGGGCAAAACCACAAAATCTCTAACCAGCCCCACCAGGCAGAGGGAAAGGCTCTGGAGGGTCCTGAACTCAGCATCCCCGAAGGGTGGAAACCTTCTATCTGTGTGAAGGTTTCTTTCTGCTTTCTGTTCACACAGCCAGTCGGGGTTGGTGGCTCTGGAGTGCGTGGGTGGTGAGTCAATCCCAGGTTCGAATGGGAACTTAAAATGAGCTCTCCAAGGTGCTGGGCCCATGGGGGTGTGGGGAGATAGGGATCAGCTGTCTGGATAGCCCGCCTGAAGTTGGGGCTGCACGCTGGAAGGGATTCACTGCCCCACTGGCATCAGAGCCGCTTGCCTCTTGTTGTATGCCTTGAAGTCCTTTCTGACATATGGCAGCCCTAAAGCAATACTATCATGGGGTTCTGTGGAGGTGAGCTCTGAGGCAGAGGGCAAAAAGATAATGAGTAAACTGGGAAAGGTCCCAGAGACTCCCCGAGGTGAGCTCATGACCCACCTCCTTTGCACAGGGACACAGCTGGTCTGCCAGAAGCCTCCTCCTCCTCCTCCTGTGCTGGTCCTCCATTTTGCCTCCTGCTGTAACTGGTGAGTGGGGCTTCTAGATCTGGTCCTTGCAGCAGAACCATGGTGTTGCCATGGGGAGATATTTCTGGGCTCCCTGGGAAGGAGCAGTGAAGGGGGGCAAAGCCAGTTCTCTTCCCACAGCACCATCATTTGCTTCCCCCACTTTCCTTGAAGCCAAGCCCAGCTCATCAAAAGGCCCAGCCTGTCTCACTGGGCCTTCCTCACAGGCACCATCATGGGATCATTCCTCAGTGTTCCTGCAGGGTTTCTTCTTGGTATGTGCCCCATTCTGAAAGGGGGAACTGCCTCTTCAATGGCTCAGCTTTGGGCAGTCAGAGCTCCACGGCCCCACCCACCACTGGAATGCACCTCTCACCCCTCGGCCCCACAAGGCTCTCTGAAACCAAACTCGGCCCTCACACTGAAAGAGGTTTCCCATCATTGCTGGACATTCTTCAGGAACATTCTCTCCTGGAGTCCTAGAATTTTGTGTTTGGCTCCCAGAACTTGGGAAAGTCTCCCTGTTTGGGACTACAGCTCCCAGGTTCTGGGAGTTCTAGCCCAAAAAGCAAGACATTCCCAAGTGCTTTTGCTTCCTCCCTGGAGGGCCTGTTGTGAGTCCTGCAGTCCACAATCCTGGCCTCTGGATCTCTCTGCATGTTAGAAAGTGAAAGGAAGAGAGGAAACATGGAGGCGGAGATGAATTCAGGCATGCCCATCTTGATGACTGGCTTGTGCCTCTTCTTCCTCCCTGCAGGTGCAAGGTGTGGCACACAGGTCAGCTTTGCTCCCACAAGCCCACCTCAGGAGCCTGCAGCTCCAGGTGAATTCCCTTGGGTGGCATCCTTGCAGGATCAGCAGGGCAGCCACCTGGCCTTTGGAAGCATCCTCAGTGAAGAGTGGCTCCTGAGCACAGCCTCCAGCTTCCAGAACAGGTAAGGGCCAAGGTGGGGCATGCATTGGGGCCTTGGAAGGAACAGAAGAGGCTAGCCTTAGACTGAGGTACACCCTTGGCTCACCCAGCCCGGTACTGTCAGCTCTGACTCACGGAATGGCCCCTGCAGGGGTTCAGGCAGGCGTCGTCCCTCACTCAGCCAAGAAACCTCGGTATGTCCCAGTAGTCTAACATCAAAAGTATTAACCATGGCTACCCTACATAGGTTCTCAAAACCAGAAACTAGCTGTGCAGACTGTATGTAATCTGTTCTTCTGTATTTCCAAACTTTGCTGTCCTTTTTTCCCCTGTGGCATTACAGCATGGAAGCACATGAGAGTTAAACCTATGCATCCCGGCTGCTTTGTTTCACAGTCTACCAGGCATTGCCAGCTGGAGCTTTCAACCATCAATGAATCTTTTTCTACCCAGACATTAGGAATCAGTGGGGTGTCATTGGATAATGCTGCCTGTTCTGAGCAGGATCCCTTTCTACCATTGCATTCTTGTAACCTATCTATAGTGAACTTATTCAGAGGTTTTGTCAGTCCATTTGGATAGCGTTGCTCCCGTACCGCCTCTCACTGCCAGATCCACAGGTATTTTCTTTTGCTAGATAGTATTTATAACTGTGTTATTAATGATGAGGAGCAGCTAGCAGCCATCAGCTCTCTATATAAATGCAGCCCCAATCCCTGGAGCTCAGCAAACAAGCTCATCTAACAGGCAGAAAGGCCAATGGGTTTTTTGTGTGTGAATGGTGGAAGAAACAGCATATCGGCTTCTGTCTGTTGGGTTAAACCTCCCCAGCCCCAGAGAGTCTGTGGGGTTAAGGCTGCTTGTTTGTGTATTTGTGTCATTTGGGAGGGGAACTAGTTGCTTGTATGCTCATTAGGGCTCTACTGTGTTCTGGTATTTGACCATTAGGTATCGAGTAGGTGCACCTTTTTCTCCTTTGCATCTCAAAGCTGCAGAAAGCGTTGTCTGCTGGGAATTTCAGTCCCTTGAGTCCAGGAGCTTTGCCAGAAAAAAAGGAAGCAGCATTGCAGTTCAGAGCAATTGCGCAGGGGAATATCTTCTTCAAGGTCTGTGTTATTTAAGCTCTCTCCTTTTTTGCTTGCTCATTCTTTCTGTTGCCAGAACCCAGGTCCTGGCCATGGTCGGCATTACAGATCCAAAGGGGCCTAGAAGCTTCCCAGTTTCCATCAGCACCATCATCTTGCATGAGGACTTTGATGAGCTCACACTGGACCACAACATCGCCCTCCTGAGGACAGCCACCCCATTCCAGTTGGATGAGATGGTGCGGCACATCTGCTTCCCTTACCAAAACTTCCCTCCAGAAGCTCTGGAGAACTGCTGGGTCGTGGGCTGGCTGCATCCACAAACAGGTGAGCCAGTTCTGCATCCCAGTATTCACCTGGAAGCAGGGGCAGCCGTCGGAGTTGCTTCCGAAGACGATGCATGTCCAAGAGGGTGACAATTCACTCCTTTATCCACACCTTGCATTTGTATTTGGTAGCTCTTGCTCAAAGAAGCTCACTGTGATGTCCTTGCTGCTGTTCCTACCACTCTCCTCACAACCGCTGGGATGTCATATTGTTTCTTAGTTTTACGCTTGTGTTACTGAGAATATCTCAGCACTAGCCCCACACCTTCTGCAGTGGCCCATCCCAACAGTAGGGAGAAATAGAGGCACACAGTATTGTTCTGCATCTGCACCCAGGGGGCTCCAGGCTCCCAGAACTCACCAGGCAAAGGGGCTCCTTGTGTGCCAGGCCTCCCCTGCACATTCTGGCCCTTGCTGCAGCTCCACACTGGTGCCCCACGAGCACAGAGCCCCAAAGGCCAGGCACACCTTGGCTGCCAGGCCCTTCTTGGCCTCCTGGTGTGGCAGGGGCGGTGAGCAAGATGGGAACGTACCAGCAGCAGAAAGCAGGACCCTGGACTGACTACAAGCAGCAAGGACCCATATGCACCTGGGACTTGCAAATCCATTATTGGCCCTGGACCACAAGACCAGTTCAGGTACTAATCAGCTGTCCCTGCCTGCCTCCCTCTATCCTATGCCCAAGGAACTCAGTGGGACCAGGACAGAATGGAGGAAAGCACAGTTTCTCCTCCTTTTAGATGACAAGCCAAGCTAGTTCAGCTGAGAAAGCATTTTACTGCTGCTGCTGACTACATCTAGCAAATCCCATAATATATGGGGGGACAGTGCTATAAATATTGGTAGGCAACACCCACAGAGTATTTAGCATAAAGCGTTTCCTCAGGATAATGGGGGTGCCACCTGAATAGCCCCAGCCCAGATCTCTGGGTCCTGGACAGTGCAGCTTCCTCTCCAGCAAGGGCCCAATGCTTGGAACCTGTGCTAGACAGCAAACCCATGGCCATTACTTGGATTTAAACCTATAGACACTCTGCCCAAAGAAAATGCTGGAGGCCAGAAACAGCTCTGTTGGGTTCTAAAAAGAGAGAGAGAGAGGTTCCCTCGGTGTCTTGGACAGAAGAAAGGAAATACTGCTCTTAATATAAAAAAGATGGAATGACGAGCAGTACCTCGAATGGTCTGTCCAGTCAGCAACTGAGATGTGCAAAGGCCTACAAAAGCCTGGTGCATTTTACACCTTTTTCTCTTGGTCTAGACAGGGAGCAGCTCTCTGTGGAAGCTCTCTGTGGTGGATGCCGATCCCTGTCCTCTGCACAGAATCATGACCACAGAATGCTGCAGCCACAGGGAAGGTGACAGTGTTTCTGGATGCCTGGTGAGGAAACCATGTTCTCAGCTGCATTTGTGACTGTGAGGGTAGGGCTCAGATCAAATGAGCCATGTGCAACTCTCTGGCTGATATTCACAATCAGTCATGAAGCCTGCTGGGTGACCTTGGGTCAGCTGCTGTCTCTCTACCTGACCTGCTTCACAAGGTTGTTGTGAGGACAGAATGGAGGAGAGAACACCACCCTGAGCTCTTTGGAGAGAAAGCTGAAAAGAGAGTAACTAATAATTATGATTTAAAGTCACGTCTGTTTTGGAAGCTGCCTGTTCTGTCTTCTAACTCTGGGGCCAAGTTTATGCTGTAATGTCGATCAAAGGAACTCAGAGAGACTCACAAGAACCAGAACATGCCGTTGCTGAACAGGCCGCCACCACTGACTGGCTAAGCACCTCATGTGTGGCAGAGGTTGGCTGTGAGCCAGCTCTCTGGAGATATTCTGGAAGGCTGTAAGGAATTACAGGTGTCATGCGATCACCATCCCTTTCCCCAGAAAACTGAGCAGCCAGCACCATTTTGCTTGCGCCATCCCACATTTGTAAAGTTTGTGGCAATGAGCAGAATGAACATGGATACTTCTGATGGAGTCTTTTCACTGAGCCAATGAGCCAGCTATAACCCCCCCGGGGCCTCACCTGACCTGTTGGCACCTGGCAGCCTTGGCTGTGCTACCTTTTGTCTGGGGTACTCACGGCACCGTATCTGTTACTTCTCATAGCGTTTAAGTTTTCTGTTGTTGGTAAGGCAGTATGTAAGAAAATAAACAGGCTTAACACTAGCCCTGCTTTCTTCCCTTGTCTTTTCAAAGGGTTACCCTGGCAACCCCGTTGTGTGCCAAGCAGAGGAACCAGGGCGCTGGGTGCTGAAAGGAGTGCTGACCGAGGGTGGCACAAGGTGCTATGGCCCATTTCTTTACACTAGGGTGGCACATTACAGCGACTGGATAGCGGCCACCACGGCCCAGTGGGGGGCCCCCATCTCTCCCATCCCTTTCAGGAAACGCTTGGCCTTCCAGGCTCCGGCCGAGCACCGGCAAGGGATGTTTGAACCCTTTCTTGACGAGAAGGCCCCGAGTGCCTCCATGGACCTTCCCGGCCTGAATGGGAAAGAAGAGCTCAACTCGAGCAGCCAAGGGCCAGTCGAGTCACGGGCCAACTCTGCTCCCATCTACTACGACTACTACAGTGGGGAACTCTACCCCATTTCCACGGCAACTTTGGGCTGTCGGCCACGGGGACTCAGAGACATCTTCTTTGCTGGCCTCCTGCTCCATCATCTGGCATGGTGAACAACAGGGCAAGGTGCAGGCTAGTCATCCATGGGCAACTTGTCCGACAGGGACGTGACTCCTGCTCCATGGGCCTCTTTGCTCACTTCCTCCCGAATGTCGCTACGAATCCTCCTCAGGCGCCAGCCCTGACTGCACTGAGACAACACTACTCCATTGAATTAAACAGAGATTATTCTTACAATAAAGCAACTCTTCACATACACACACACTCTCTCAGGGCCTCTGGAAGATCTGGTGCAAAAGTCTTATTGGATAGGGAGGAGCGCTTGAGGCCGAGTATGAGTCACGCCAGAGCAATCTTGCTCCCTTCAGAGGCCAGGCTGCAGGAATCCTTGACAAACCGTGTTGGGGCTTTTCTCTTCCTCAGGGGGCCCCCTGAATCTGCAGCTGAGTGTTGGGCTGTTTCTGAGGGAGGAAGGCATGCAGCTGATGACTGGTCATCTTCGCCTTGTGCCAAGCGCTACGGCAGCTCTGCAAAGTCATCTGGGCAACACAAGAGATGGAAGGGGGAATAAACTCAGCATGTAATTGGGGCTGGGAGGAGTGCTTCTCCTTGTAGCCCTTCAGCATGTGGCCACTCTCGTCTTGTTACTGGGTGCCCCAGCATCACCACACTGCTGGGGAGCACCTAAAAAGGACAGAGCATTATGCCTGCAGTACACAGCTATCAATAAAGCTTGAGTTGGGGAAGAATGGGATTCTGCTCCAGTGGATTCTACTGTAGCCTACAACAGGCAAGGTAAACAGCAGCTGTCTCCTATGCTAAGCAAGTACAAACAGCCAAACAGAAAATGGGGGAAGCAGCCAAACCTGCCTCACCGGCTCCCCAGGCGAGAGCCTGACCTGTTGCTGACACAGCCCTACCTCTGCAATTTCCACCTTCCTCTCCCAGATTTTGATAGTGCTTCCAAGTTCCTGGAGTGCCATCTTCTCATGGATGTAGTCAAGGACCGGTGGCACTTTGTACTCAGCCAGTTGCTTCCGTAGCTTTTTGTTCAGGGCCTCGGCCATCTCCCATTCCTGGAAAAGAAACAGGATGAGGGACTTCTGACAGGAAAAGTCTGGTTACTTCCCCACCCGACCCCCAAAGGTTTAAGGGCTGGGCTGGGGTGATCAGGTGAGGAAAATGCACAGCTTGGAAAAAATGACTTTTTGGGTGGAAATTCCCAGAAACCCTCAACCAAGGTTTCTGGGAGATTTAGTCCAAAAAAAAAAAAAATTGCTCCTAAACTATACAAAAATGGCTCGGGGAAAGAGAAATAGTTAAAACATTTCCTTCCTTAATGTCAATGCCCTGATAGGATTCTGACGCCCACCCTCATTCTGTTCCTTCTTTAAGAGAAAAAAAGCATAACAAAGGAGTTTGCTTCTTCATGAGAACTTGACTTTGGAGAAAGAGGCTGCAGCTGATGACAGACTGCCTTCTTCTTACACTGAGCACTGCCACACGTGTGGTCAAGGCAGCGAAAACCCCTGCAAGTATAACCCCAAAGAGGCCACAGTGGCTCAAACCCTCTCTGCTGCCTTTCTTTCTCCACTTAGCAGTCCCGTCACCTGTGTGGTCCCTCCTCAGGCTTTAGCCACCTACACCAGCAATAGGCAACCTGGGATGATCCAAGGGCCAATTTTTCAGCCTTGGACAGTGTGTGGGCTGCTCCAGAGCTGGAAATATGGTTAAAACAATAAAAAATATGCAGATAGCTGGCATGGGGCAGCATTTTGAGATCCGAATCCCCTCTGCTCAGCCATGGAAGCCTGGTGAGTGATCTTGGGCAAGTCATACTCTCTCATCCTCAGAGGAAGGCAAGGGCAAATCTCCCCTGAATAAATCTTGCCAAGAAAACCCTGTGATGGTGTCACAATAAATTTGAGTTGACTTCAAGGCATTTAAAAACAATTCCTAAACATATTATGGAAACAAAAGGAAAGAAACCATCCACTTTCTTTAAAAACAAAAACGAGGCTGGGGGCCTGGGCCCAACTACCACACAAAGCCTCTGCTCCTAGCGGACCCTTCAAGTGGAGGAAAAGCCCTTTTTTGTGAGAGGGCAAGCTATACTGCCAATTTCAATTTATTATATTCCTGAAAACAAGCAAGGTAGGGAACAGCGTGTTCCACATCTTGTTATTTCCATCTCCTGGCCAGGGAATTCAGCAGGCTGCTTACTCATCCATCAGCAAGCCCTTCTTGCCTGGCTCCCACGCAACTCAAGGCCCCTCTTACAATTTTGATAGGTTTTTTTACTACTGGAACACTTTGGCCCAGGAGTCTTGGAAATCCCTGCTATTTGTAAAGAATGCAGTAAAAGCCAGCCAAGGAGATGCCTGCTGTGCTGTAATTCATCCCAGTCATCCCATGATGCCCACGGTGATGCTGCTGAGAATCCAGCCCAGGTGGACTTGAAAAGTACAACTGCTTCTTCATCTGCTAGAGCAAGGGCAAAGAATACATGGTCCTCTCCATTCTGTTGCACTATAGCTTCCAGTATCCACGGGCCACATCAGCTGGGGCTCAAGGGAACTGAGGGTCCCAGCGGTGCATTAAGAGAACTGCCCCACACAGTTGTGGCTTCTGTCCCAGCAGGTGTGGTCAGTCAAAGTGTTGGGCCTGTTTTGGAGGTAGGGTTCAGCACTTTGGATAGCTCCTTTGAAGTTCACACCAAAACTGGGAGTGGATTCACTCCTAGACCTCCCACCTCCCACTTGAGCCACCGGCTCTCTCCTGATGCTGTCACAAGAGTCCTGGTGGTGCCTCCCCGCTCCATCAGGCTGCTTCATCCCCACCTTCTCCACAAGGATGGTTTCATGGGCAATTCTGTCCAGGGACTCCTTTCTCTGAGCAATGTCCTTCACCAGTTGGGTGGCCATGGCAGTTGCAGTTTGCAATTTTTTCTGAAAGAGAAGCAGCCCAGGAGGAAAACGAGAAGACAAGGAGACAAAAGGGAGAGAGACCAGTGTTCACTCAAGCAGAACAGGGGCTTGGGCAGTGACATCACTCTCACGCAGCATCCTGACTTATTTTGCTCACTTTCATCTAGTCAGCCAGCCAGCCATGCAGACGACAGCCTGTGAGCAGCTAGAGTTAGAATTTGAGGTGCCAGAGGAATAAAGGGAAGATATGTCTCTAAGGGCTCAGTGGATGGTATTTTATTTTTTTTAATTTCAGAACAAGCTGAACATCTTTTAAAACAAACCCTGGCAGTCACACTCCAGAGCCAGAAGCTCCAAAGGAGGCCCTATAGAGCTCATTCTACAGTAATCCAACCTGGGGAAGTGAATGGAGTGTGCATGGCTGTGGGGAGAGGCAGGCTCCCCTGAAAAGAGCACAACTGATTCATCAGGGGAAGCTGGAGAAAGACACTCCTGCCCTGGCTCTCTCCCCTGAGCAGTGGGGAGCAGAAACAGATCCAGAAGCATCCTTCCCAATCTGTGCCTTTGGTCTCAGGGGACTGCAACATCCACCTAGAAGAAGCTGTCCATTTCCTCCAGAGTTGTCCATTTGCCATAGCTGACAAGGGCTCAGTCTGTCTTCCCCATTCAGTGAAAACTGCCATCCCCTGGGACAGTGAGCTGGGTGTGTGGGAAGGTTCCTTCTCTGAAAAGTGTGAATTGTATGATTATGTACAGATGTCAGTTTTCACTTCTTACTACGTCCTTCCTGCAAGCTGCTCTCATGCAATCGCTCCTATTTTTCTCCACTACATTCTGACTAGATCATTTCAAATGTGTCTCTAACATCTTTAGAAGCAAAGCCTTCCCACTCACAGAGCCTTCCATATGCTGTTGGATCCAGCAACACCAAGCTACTCCAACCAACAATGAGGACTGCTGGAACTTACAGTTCAATGCCACCTGGACTCTCACCCATCCCCAATTCAACACCACCTGGTTCTGTTCCAGCAGCCTCTTCATAAAATACAAAACACACTCACGTCCCATAATACCTAATGGCAGTGACATGCACATGGATGTTTCAGCATGTCAGTGTGCATGTTGCCACTATTTTTGGTATGGGACACAGTGCATTTGCTTAAAATTGCATATCTGGAGGCCCCGGGTAAGGAGGGCCTGTGTAAAAATAAGCCATGGGTGTGGGGCCACAGGCCAGAGACGCAGGGGGACTCTGCACCTACTCGGTAGAAGTTGAGGACCTGCTGAGTGCTGCCCACCATCATCTTCAGCTGGAGCAGGTCCTGGTTCCGCTCATCAATCTTCTCCAGGAACTGGGCATTCTCAATCTTCAGCTGTTGAAAATCTACCTCATGAAGGGCCTCCCCAAGCTCCTCTTTCTGGAGATCAAACAAGAATGGCAACACTCACTGACCAACAGGCAAAGCAGGACTGTAGCCTTTAGAGCACAGCCTGTCACCAGAGTCCAGGGAGCTCTTACTCATCCGTGGGCTGCGCTGTTTGTAGGCACTTGGTGTCTCTCTCTCTCTCTCTGAGACCTCTGGAGGCTAATGCCACTTCCTTGCCAAGCTGCCTCTTTCAGGAAAGGGCTACCAAGGTGAGGTACCTGTTTCAGCTGCATCTGCATCTTCTTCTTCTGGACTTTGAGGGAATCATTTTTCAAGCGAATTTTCTCTTTCAGGACATCCTATGAAAAAAAGAAAACCACCTGATTTCTTTCTTAGCCTCGCTGCTGATCTTTTAATTAGCCAGTCCACCTCCAAAAAGCAATAATGGTGCCTGAATGTGCTTCGCTGTTTGCTGGACACTGCACTTTGTTCCTGGCAAACTCTACAAAACCAGAAGTCATACAAAAGACCAGGAATACTGCTGGGGAGGAGCTGAAGAGAAACACCCCACCCGGCTCCTGTCAGATACCTTACTTAGCATTCCGTTTATGAGAGTGAGATTAGAAGAACAGACTGAACAGCAAATGGTCTCCACTAACCCTGGTGCGTATCTTGTCTTCCATGTATCGCAGCACCTTGCTGGAAGCAATGACGCTGCCTTTCTTCTTGGTGATGGTTTTGATTATCTCTTTGTCAAAGTCTGCTGTGGCTTTCTTAATGTCCAGTTTGCGAATGTCTGCTTCCTCTAGGACTGCCTGCAAAGTAGAAATCACACAGAAAGGAGAAACATATGACATTTTCTTTATTCTCTACGGATCAGCCTAGAACCGTACCTTCCAGGGGCAAGTGGCCCAGAGATAGAACAAGCACATGTTGCAGTCTGTGAATGGAGCCTACCATCAGAAGGTCAGGCACAACATTGTTGCATTTGAACTCCTTGCTCTCAAGGTGATGAGCCAATAAATCCAGTTAATGGATAGATGTCTAGAAATCTGACACACTTGCTCCAAAAAAGCTCTCCAAACTTCATTGGAACTGACAATCTAAGGCAGGGTGGGGGATTTGGGACCAGAGTTATCAGGTGAGAGAGAGATGGGGGAATTACTGAGCATGTGGGTTGCCTGAATTCCACTCCAGAGAGCCCATGTGAACGGATGGAGTTCATGCTGACTGAAGAAAAGGACAAAAAGTTGATCTCCTGTCAGACAAATTAAGCAGCTATCGTAGGTCCAATATAGAAAGTGACTTGTTGCAGGTTTAAAGACTCCCATCCTGCTGTTCTTCTGTATAAGGAAGTCTTTGAAATAATATTTTCTACCCATAACCAAGGAAACTCCTTGCAAAGCACCCATGGCTGGACAAGGTCAGGCCCAAATCTCAGACAGATCTGGAGGAAAGTCAAATGTTGTAATGTTGTTCCAGCCTGTTAATATTTCCTGCTCCCTTGTTTTTTATAAGGTGGGAAAACACCCCTCTGTAGACAAAGCTTGACCTCATAGACAAAACTTGATTAAGTTCATTTAACCATGCTACCCTCCCCCATGCACTGTTACTGGACTTGCCCTGCTGTAAGCAAGTCCCTCAGTGATGACAGAATACACACTTCAGTACAGGCATACAATTTAAGAGACCACTTCCCCTCCCAATAAAAACAGACAACTGTACCAGGTAGTTTTGCAGAATCTTCTCTGAGTTCTCCTTCATCCGCTGGATGTCCTCCTTTGTCTCTTCCAGCTCCCGCTGGGCTAGGTCACACTTCTGCTCCACTGTCAGGCAGATGAGGCGTTCTGTTGTGATTCGAGATTTAGATTTGCGCCTGCCTCGTGCCTGCAGTCCCAGAGAAAAACACAAAGTTACACAAGAGTCTAGAGCAAGAGCCGTACGTATTGTGAAGGAACTTTAGCATTTGCCATCAGCATGCCTGGAGAACGAGGGCAGCACTAGCACCACCACCAGCGCCGTGCCACCCAGACCATGGCAGTACATTTAGGTGAGGTTCTTGGAGAAAGGTGTGACATAAACTGCATGCTTCCAAGACAGCCTTTCCCAGTGTGGTGTACTCCAGAGGTATTGGGGTTACTTCTTCCATCAGCCCCAACCACTGGTCATCATGGCCGGTCTGATGGGAGTTACAGTCCCAAACGTCTGCAGGCAATGCACTAATGAAGGCTAATTTTAAGAACTTGTTCTAATAAAATGAGTAAAACCATGAATAGTATTTTCCAGGGTGGGCTGACAATGCAAATTTAAGAATATGCAGCACAAGGGACAGAGTGACATGTGCACATGAGTCAGGCCCTCAGCACTGCGGAAGCCAGAGGCCATTTCCGCACTACACTCTTATAGGGCTACTATTCCGCCTAAACATCCTATGGAATCCTGGGGTTTGCAGTTTAAAACTGCAAACCCCAGGTTCCATAGGATGTTGAAAGTGGAATAATAACACTATAAGAGTGTAGTGCAGAAATGGTCAGAGAGAACAAATATACACAGTCCTCAAAACTGTGCCTACAACAGCAACCCCAAGCCTTTAAAGCCACCCCACAACTTACATACTGCACTTGTCCCAAGTCCAGCGAAGAACCACGTCTTTCGGCTACCGTTTCCTGGGGCTCCATCCGATGGAAAAATTTCTCAAACATGTCTGTCTCAAGCCTGAGCATCGCATTATCACGGCTGAGTGAAGATCAGAGATTGGGTGAGCAAAGTCAGTTGTTCATTGGCAAGATTACAGGTGTGTGACAGCTACACCCTGAACTAAAAGGACGCCAGAATGTCACCTCTGACTCTGCTGGCTAGGGCTGCTGAGACATGCAGTCCCTCAGCATTTGGATAAGACGACCCACACTAAGCTTGCAAAGGGTCTCCCAAGTGCTGGGTGCACAGAGACCCCTGAGCCCCTCCCTAGCCCCTTGCATGGGACCAAATACAAGTATGGTCTGCTCCTGGGGGGCCAAACCTACAACTTCACTTCGTGGCCTCGCATTTTGGGGTGGGGAGGCAACCCCACTGTGCCCCTTTGCTTTGCCCCACGTATCTTCGTTGCTGTTGTCTACCGTCACGCCGTTTCCTACTCATGGTGAGGTTTTCTTGGCAAGATCGGTGCCGAGGGGTTTGCCCTGGCATCCCTCTGAGGCTGAGACAGCATGACCTGCCCAAGATCACCCAGCGGGCTTCCACGGCTGAGCGTGAATTTGAAACCTGGTCGCCCACGACCCCGATCCAGTGCTTAAGCCACGCTAGATCACAACAGGAGCCAGATCCCCGCATCCCCCCTGCCAAGCTGTGGCCAGTGGGGATTCTGGGATTAGCGGTCCCCCGGCACCACCGAAGTAAACGCAGCAAACGAAAGCCGCCGGCAGAAGGCAGGCCTCGCGGGGGAAGCTCCTTTTCTCTCCCGGGCAACCGCCGCCCCGCCGGACCTGGTCTCGTCCACCAGGGCGCCGAGCTCGGCGAAGGAGAGCGGGCCCACGTCCTGCTGGAGCTCCTCCTCCGCCTCCCGGGAGCCGCCCGTGAGGACGCTGCCGCGCTCCGACTCCTCGTCCGCCGCCATGCTCGCCCGCCGGGGCGGGGGGAGGCCGGCCGCGGCGGCGGCGGGGGTCGCCACGGCAACGCGGCCTAGCTCCGCGCCGACGCCGCCTCCTTTCCCGGCTTCCTGCTCCAGGCTGGCCACGGCCTGCAGCGGGGTGGCAGGCAGGCAGGCAGGCTGGCTGGCTGGCTGGCTCTCGTGGTTTTCCGTGTGCCTATCACACCCCAGAGGGCTTGTTGTTCTTGGGTTGACAGCTCCAGAGCAGGCAGGAGCCGCCTGTCCCCTTTCCCCGCGTGGCTCCCGGGAGAAGGGAGGTCGGCAGGCCCGCCCGCCCTTTCGGCAGCCGGTGGGGTTCTGGGGATAGCTCCCGCAACGGCCTTGCAGGGCCGGGGAGCCCCTCTGGCCCGGCCTCAGACACGGCGTCCCTCGCTATCCAACCACTTCAGAAACAAATATCCGCCAATTGTTTATGCTTCTTGCGGAAACACACGCGGTATTTACAATATGACCCAATGCTCGGGCGCCCGGTTCTTCCGGCAAAGGTACAGCTCTCCTGCTGCAGGAGTCCAAAAGCTGTGCCAAGGGGCCTTTCCGCACTCGTCTGTTCTAGTGCTATTATTCCACTTTCAGCCTCCTACGGCCCCTCCCTAAACTGCAAACCCCAGGATTCCATAGGAGGTGGAAAGTGGAAGAGTAGCACTGTAAGATGCTAGTGGGGAAACGGGCAAGAGCTCCAGAACTGGGCCAGTTCCTGAGAGCGCTCCGCTGGCAGTGCGTTGAGGTGCGTTCCTGCCCGGCCCCGGGGTCTCTTCCAGCTCTGTGATTCTGATTCTCCTCTCTCCCCTTCTTTCTTATCAGGAGGGGAGGCGCCCCCTTCCCAGACCCCTCTCGTGTGCTAACGGCGACCCTAACGTGGAATGAGCTTTCTTGGCAGCTGTTCAGAGGGATCCTGAGGCCGAGAGAGTGTGACCCGTCCTGTAAGCTTTCACGACCGAGCAGGGAGTCTCTCCCGCCTTTTTCTTATTTTTCTGGCCACGCCCCCTCACGTGACACGCTCCGCACGCGGCGCCTCCGGCTTCCTCCCGCCGTCCTCTCTGACGCGCCTGCGCGCCGGAAGTCCTCCTCGCCGGGAGGGGTCGCTGCGGCGCCTGGAAGCGAGAGCCGGCCTTTGCCGGCGGACTTCTCGCCGCTCGGGGCCGGGGTGGTGGGCGCGTCGTCGCCGCCCGCCGCCGCCGCCGCCGCTCCGGAGGCCCCTCGCGCCGGCCGGCCTGGCGCCTCCCTTCCCCGCGGCCGCCGCCGGCTCGCCCTCGGTGCTGCTGCTGCCGCCGCCGCCGCCGCCGCTGGTGGTGCTGCTGCTGCTGCTGGGCCGCCGCCGGCGGTGGGGCTGGTGGAGCTCCTCCTGCCGCCGTTCCGCATCGGCGCCGCCGCCGCCGCCGCCGCCCCGCCTGGTGGCGGCCCTCCCGCGCCGCCTCGCTCCTCCTCCTGCCGCTGCCCCTCCGGCGCCGCCTGCTGCGCTCTTCCTCTCCGCGGCCCCGTGCCGGCCGCCCCCTCCGGCCCCCGCCATGCCCGGCCCGGCCGCCGGGAGCCGGGCCCGCGTCTACGCCGAGGTGAACAGCCTCCGGAGCCGCGAGTACTGGGACTACGAGGCGCACGTCCCCACCTGGGGGTAAGCCGCGGGAGGGTGGGGTCTCTGCGGCCGCTTCCCCGCCGCGCTCCCGCCGGTGTGGTGGGCCGGGCCGGGCCGGGCCCCCGTCACGCATCCTGGCCCTGAAGAAAAAAGTCCCTTTTATTCTGCTTTGCTCTCAAGAAGGGCCGCCCCGGTGGGCGTCCTTGCGCCGGGACTGTAGGAACGGGGCGCGGAGCAAAGCCCCCTTCCCGTATTCCCCGCGCAGGAAACCCTTCCCCTGCCCTCACCCGCGGATCCACGTTCCTGTGGGCGTTTTCGCTCGCGCTTGGGAGTTGTTCTCCGATCTGCCTCAGCCTCCTTTCTTCCAGGACACGTGTTTTTGAATTCGGCCTGACCTGCTGCTTCTCCTCTTTGAAACAAGGGGGAAACCCCCCATCCCATCCCATCCCCCTGGGTAGCTTTTGTTGTCTCAGGTGGAAGGAAAAGGAGAAGAGAGCTTGCATGCTTGTGCAAATGATAAGAGAAAGCAGAACATAATGTGAGAAAGTACAAACCCACCTGGATTCAGAGACCTGTGTTCTCATATTCCCGAAGGTACCCTTTTTCATCCCCTCACCCGAAAGGCATGTACAGGGAGCCCCCAGTATCTGCTAGGACACCCCCCACCCTCTCCATGGATACCAAATTTTGTGGATGCTCGCCTTATTATGTATAATGGTGCAGTAAAATATTATTCCTTGTATAGAATGAAAAAAAAAATCAAAGTTCACTTTCTTTTTTTTTAAAATTTTTTTTTTCAAGCTGTAGTTGGTTGAATCTGTAGATGCAGGATCTACAGATATGGAGGGCTGACTGTATTGCACATAAGAAATATTTATTTGCTATTTGTTATGTGTGGACTCTCTCTGTATATAGATGTTGAGGAATGATGATAAACTGCAATACAATAGGTTAAAGTGCAAACCCACCTTATGCTCAGAAACTTGGGTTCTCGTGCTCCTCAGTGCTCCACTCTTTGGGTCCCTTCACCATAAAGCAGGTATTTCATTGAGGAAATACTTGTCTAGCATTTCCCTGTGGCATCTATCTGTTTAAAAGTAGTCCTCCAACCTCACATACACCCAGCATGCATTTCCCACTTATCACCTTTTTCTTTCCATCCCCCATTTCCTCGTTTGCAGGTAGCATTACCCATCAGCAGCGCAGGATTGAACCTGTATGATTGCTTGGAGTTAGAGAGATGCCTGTGCCAAAGGAAGACCGTGCTGGGATAGATGTGATAAGGAAGTAGCTGATCTAAGCTTCCCCTTTAAATTGTTGAGCTAAAGGAGTAGAGGGCCTGTTATAGACACTTTGGTCTATTTTTAAAAGAGATAGGTGGAGTGGCAAAGGAGCTGGAATTGGACAGTGTTGCAAAACTTCTGGTCACACCTGTAGTGGGATTGCACATGTCTTTATGTACTTAGTGGAATGCATGGTTTTTAGTGAGGTATGACCCAAGCAGTAGAGCATTCGGGAAAGTGTGTTTGCATATCTCTTGAGGGCAGTGTGGGTTTATATTTTCCCTTATTTTTATCGGGCGGATTGGGAAGAGGGGTAAAAGACACTTTCACTCACAGGTTTTCTGTCCTGACTCTCTTTCCCAAAGATTTGTGATCCAAGAAGCCCACTATCCTGGTTGCTTCTTTCCAACTAGAAATGTATTGGTTCCACTGTTGCTTCTAGCATCTGGAGGCTCAGGTCACAAACACATGTTCATGAGTAAACAGAGATTTGTTTTTGCAGTAGAGTGGAAGTTTTTAACATTTATTGTGTGCTTGCAGGTGAAGTTGAAATTCTCTAGTGTGATCATGATTCAGAGTAAAATTATCTGTGATTAAGGTAGCAATTCTGTATAGTGCTCTGTGCGTGTGGAGGGGTGTGTGAGAGAGAAATACTAGTGTGGCTGTCCTTTTAGAAAAGTAATGTAGGCTAAAGTTGTGAGGAGGACTGGCAGTTTTATGAAAACAGTTTTTATACCTATAGTACTTACAGATCCAGCCTGATTGGCTTTGTCTGTGAAATCAATTATTTTGTTACATTTTTTCTATATGTTTTGCCACATCCACCCTCCATTTTATCCTCCCAGCCATCCTCTCGGGTAGGCTAGACTTCGTGACTGGGTCGGCATCCTCCTCCTCAGAAGTTTTATGTGGCTGAGTGAGGATGTGAGCTGGGCGTCCCTTGTGCTAGCCTAACACTCCCTGCTGGACGGTGGCCTTTTCCAGTGATCTATGCTTATGGCTTACTGCTTGTAAGAATTGGTGTGACTTTAGCAGATAGCCCATGGAAACAGTATTGTTTTGCTGCCACTCTGGACCCTGACTACCACAGGGCTGGAAGGCAAATAGCCCTCACTTCTGCCCTCTCTAACAAAAGATATCTAAAGATACACACAATGCCAGTCTTTCACCACCATCAAATGGGTGATCAGTTGACCAGTGTGGTTTAGAGGTGTATGTCTGACCTCTTGATACACCTTGCCTGTGCTTACAAGTTTGCTCAGGAGAGGTTCTGCCCCCCCCACCTGCACCACGTTTCAGTCCAGGGCAATAATTTAAATCAGTGTGGATGACTCTGAGGCGAGACAGATTTAATCTGTGTGATAGTGATGTTGGATTAGCTCTACTAAGATGAGAACAGCCTTGTGAATTTACCTTTAAAATATGGTATGTGGAGGATTTATTTGCTACACAGAGAAGTGTTAAACATCCTTCCCTTTGATTCATTCCCTGTCACTCTTCATGAGAGCTCAGAGTAGCTTATAAAGTTACATAAAAACAAAGGATCACAGTTTACAACTATCTAAAATCATAAATTATCACCATCTACTAAAATATAATGCAAACAATATAAGCAAGTAGCATCCAAACATCAAATTAAACAGTTGCTATTCCTTTATAAATATATAATTTTTTTAGCTGGTACTTAAAAGATAGAAGTGTGGGGGAACAGTAGAATAACAGAACTGCTGTGCCTTCACCAAGAAAGCTGTGCCTCTGGGGCACCACAAGCAGAACTTCCATGGCTCTTTTTAAATTTTGAGTAGATCAGTAATGGGTTAGATGGTCCTCTAAGTACCTGCATCCTGAGCCCCTGGGGGCTTTCGGTACTAACATCTTGAATTGGGCCTCTCATGTCTCATTGAAAGCCAATGCAGAGATTTCCAAAAACCACCTGGTCCTCTGCAGCCTCCAGGTCACCAAGGGATGCTCCACATAGAGTGCATTGTGGTAGTCCATCTGGGAATTAGACCATGACCTACTGTGGCCAGTTTATCCTAATATGAGACTGGCCACACTGACGGGTAGACAGACCTTAGGTGGCTATAAGCAGTCCTCGCTACTGAGGCCAGCTGGTTTTCCAGGCCTAGTTTTGAATCAGGAAGTACTCTTGAGCTGTCTACCCGATCAGTCAGTGGAAGTGTTACAGCACCTAAAACAGGTCATCAGCCTGGGAACCACCTATTTACAGACCCTCAGGATGTTGCCTTGCGTTATTGGTTCTCATCTGCTCCCCTGCCGAGCACTGATCCAGGATTGGCACAGCCTCTCCTGATGGAAGTAGCTGAGAAGGTGGCACCTAGCTTTGTCCTGCAAAGCAGCGTTTGACACACCGGGACTGGTTCAGGCCACCTTGTTGTAACTCATAGCATAAATGACTCACTGGCACAAGGTATCTTAGCCTTGTGATTTATAAAACTTGCAATTAATGTTACCAGCTGCCGTACAGTTTGACTAGCATATAGGAAGAGTACTAAAAATAACAATTTCTGTCTTTTTACAAAGGATGCTTAGATATTGAGCAATGGTTTTAATGTGCCATAATGGTTGCCTATTAAGAGTTCAAGAGGTGTTCTTTTTGGCTGATTAAAGTTATCAGTACAGTGCTGGATAAGTCACTGAGCACACTAGGTACCCTTTAATTTGCTTTCATTGCTCCCAGGGTGGTTCAGTGGGTGTTAAAATGCAAAACTGGAAAGTCCCAGGAAGACATCCTTCCTGTGTGTCTAAAAGCAAATACTTTCACATTTAGGCCTGTGAAAGGGTTGGTGTCTCTTCCTTTGCAAACACCAACAAAGGACGTTCAGGGGAGCAAAAATGGGAGAGGCAAATACGGCTTTGAATCCATGAAACAGAAAGTTGTTAATAAGAGGAGACTAGCAGTATATTCTGCCTCCAGTATGCAAGTTCTGAACAATCCCATCTATTCTGTAGCCAGAAGAACCTTGGATGAGCATCTTATTGAATAAGGGCTCTTGCACTGTTTGGCAGATTGCCTTGTTTGTTGTTTGTAGACAGATAACATGATTGAGGACAATCAGCATAGAGAGGTCTGGAGGGTCTTTTCCTACTTCTTTTTGATCTTCTTGAGGAGATGGCTGCAAAGTTTCTTTTCTCCAGTTTTTGCAATCCATAGAGAATGGGAATGTACAGAAGAGAAATCATTTGAAGGTTGAGCATGTTAACAGATGCCCTGACCCTAATTCTTTAGTTTTAAAAGTGTTTGGAGGAGAAGATGTGGAAGAGAACTTCAGACTAGTCACTTCTTGGCTGTTTCCTCTTTACTATCTGCAGTAATCAAGATGATTATCAACTGGTTCGGAAACTTGGCCGGGGGAAATATAGTGAAGTCTTTGAGGCTATAAACATCACCAACAATGAGCGAGTGGTTGTGAAAATTCTTAAGGTGAGTTTTTCTTGAGTGCTTATTAATAGTTTTCTGAGCAACAGAGCTGGGGCAACAGTCTTTCCTAAAACTCTGTAATGGGCTTCTGCTTGTACCTAAATATCTGCGTCTTCTTATTGTTTTGAGTTTTTGCATCTGGCGTGAATACTGAATTATAACTCTGCCAGATAGTGGTATTTTTCTGAATATTCTTCCCCTCGGTTTTAGCAAAGTAAAATTGCAGTTGAAGCCATTGCTGAAGAAACTGCATTTTCCCTTGGTTTTGGAATACCTGGCCATTCCCCAGCTGGCTCTGTCCACTGGGCAAGGCTTATGTGCTGTGGTGGATGTTAAGCCGTGACATCTGTCTTGTAAAGCATGCAAGAACATCCATCAAATAACTTTTCAATACTGAGCTTTTACCCTGGCCACAGCTGCAAACTCTAGGTGATCAGACAGGGTGGATTTTGAAAGGTACTATATAAGAGACTTCAGGGAGCCTGTGAACAAACAAGCAGGAATGCTGTCACTTCCGCCTTGAAGGCAGATAGTGGGCTCCCCAGAGATCTCCTGTACACTGCTGTTTTTCCTCCCTGAAAACAGATATTAAGCCCCTTATTTCGTCCGTCTCTCAGATCCTGTCTCTCCAGCCTCATTTCCCATGCACAATATGTGAATGAATGAGGCACAAGGCTGGAGAGAGACAAGAGGATCTGTGAAATGGTAGGAATCCAAGTGTAGCATTCAGCACAAATCCACATCTTCTGCCATTTCACCTGTCTTTGTGGCTCCCTTGCCTCTTGTTCATTTGCTACTTGTGTCTGAGATGCAAAGCTTGAGAGAGACAAACAAGCAGGCATGCTGCTACTGGCACCTCAAAGGCACGGGCAAGCAGCTGGTGGCGAAACATTTTGGTTCTGGAGGTTTTTGTTTTTCTGTTCTGAGATGGAGTGCTGTGCATGTATTGCTCCTTCCCACCTGATCGAGTCCACTGTTGGTACACAGCGTTGGCTTCCCTTGTAATGGCACAACTGGGGACAGACTGATGCTGCTCCCCAGCTCAGTGGAGCTGTTGCTGCCTTGTGGTTGGGAACAAGGCATTGCTGGAAAGCATTCCACCAGAACTGGAACTAACCGTTGGCTGGCTGTGGTGGTAAAAGCGAGACAGGGCTTCTTCTCAACAAGCACTAATGTGGATTAAGGGAGTAAGCTGTAAGCAAGGAAGTCCCTGATTGAAATCTCCTCTCAGCCATAAGACAAACTGCTGTCTCTCATCCCCCCCCCCGTTTGTAATGAAGCTAAGAGCTACTCTGGGCTTAGGCATAGTTGTAAGGATTACAGCTGTTCTGACGAGAAGCACTTGCGGTGCTTGTGGAAGGTGCTCTGTACATATTATTAATGGCTTCTTAGTTTTGTTTGAATTGGGGATGCTTGTGGGTTGATCACCTGCTGTTTGACAAAGGATCTTCTGATAATTTTCCTGGAGGTCCTTGGTAGTCCTTTGAAACTTTAAATACCAGTGATCATTCTGCTAGGCAGAAATGCTGGAATAGTGTGAGGAGCAAAGTTTTCTTGGGACTCTGAGCTAAAAGAGACATCAGACAAAAGTCTCTGCCTCTGTCTCCAGGTTGTGACTTGGTTCTAAGATGAAAAAACCAGGAGTTTGTTGGCAATAAAGCATCTTTGGATCTGTCTTAACTTTCTCCTGTATTTGAGAATCCCAAACATTTGATTTGAAAAGAGGGGCTAACACAACACCACAGGATGATCCCCCAGGCCTTGTCATATGCCAGAAGCCCACATCATCTTCTCTGGGGCTGAATGCTCTTTTCCGCTTGCATGTTTCTGAGCCCAGTCTTGCTTTTCTTCTTTGGGAAAGTAAATTTATATAGTGAAGCACTTTTCAGCATTTATTTCAGTCCCAAATGGGAAGTGAATTGGGGTTCGCCGAGTTCCAGGATTTACTGGAATACTTCTTTCATGGAAAGGTTAGAGTCTTTGCTTAACGTTCCAGGTGTGCTCAGGCACTGTCTGTGTGCATAGGAGGCACAGAAAGGGACAGCACTTCAGGTTTCTTCCACCTCCCGCTTTGTTAACTAAGGCATTTGTGCAGTGGGTGCTGGTGGCAGACCCAGGATAGTAACGCCCTGTCGGAATCAGAATAATTGAGAATGAATTTCTCTCCTCCATGGTGTCCCCTGCAATCTTCATTGAGAGCCTGAAGAACTGGAGAGCTTGATGCTATAAAAAGAACATATATATAGTGGGCATATCAGAAACATCGTGAGGAGCGCAAATTGGATTTCAAGTGATCAGGGCAACTTTATTTAACTGCATATTTCTTGGCCTTTCTGACGAGTAGGAGATGAATAACTCATGCAAACTGCATGCTGGCTTGCATTTATTTAATTCTTCTGGGTTCCCAAATTTTGCAGAATACCAAGCCTTGGCTGCAGATGTTCTATGTGGGAGCTAATATTTGCCCCTTGGTTCTTTTTGCATTGAAAATGCTTTCTGTAGGAGGAGGGAGGAGCTGTTTTGTCAGAGATGAGAGGATAATGAGTGGATAGGTCTTCACTAAGTAAAATCCTGTAGTTTGACCTCCTTTTCAAGAACAACAAGCTGATCTCAGTGCTGTGCATACCTGTGATCCAAAGCAAACTTCCTTAGGAATGTGTTTCACTGCAGTCAAGAGTGTTTGTATATCTAAATAGATGGATATTGGATTACGGTAGACGCCTTTGATCGTTGTCTTGTTGAGAAAAAGGATATGCACTCCCATAAGTTAAAATAATTGTGGTGCATTTTAACTTGGCAAAATAAGGATGCTTTCTGTCACATTTTCTCTAACGTTGTTAAGTTTGACTGGTGGGGACTTTGTTGTTAGTCTGCCATCAAGGGAGGCAGTAGAAGCATCACCTCCTTTAACTGGCTGTGTGTGTTTTCAGACCAGTACAGATAATGTTATGTTCCTGATAACAAACAAACAAACATTGCCTCCTGCTTGCATCTCCTTTTGGTGGTCACAGTCTCAGTATGGCATGAATTATCCTAAAGGAATAAGGCAGTATACTTCAGGTTTGCCTCCAAGTCTTGAGCAGGTGTCATAAACTCCCAAGTATGTCCCAAGCTGTTTTTCGCTAGTCTTTTTGGGAATGAGAAGTGGTTGCCTGTCTTATGTTTGTCCTCATTGTCCTCATCTCCACAGGTGGGGGTTTGTCAATAAAGAGGTTATTGAATGAGAGGCAGTTTCTGTTTGCCCTTAGGAGGTGTGAAGGTTGGAATCCAATAATTCTCGTTTGCTAAGCTGCTGGGATCTAAGCCTGCTGCCTTCTACACTGTTCCACCTAGACTTGTACTGTCTATGCTGCCTGGCAGCTGCTCTTCAGGATTGTTCCCCAGCCTTCCCCAGATTTGCCAGAGGTTGAACCAAAGGTTTTCTGCAGGCAAGCTGCATGTGCTCTCCTCCTGAGGTACCTCCCCATCCCCAGAGAAGAATCCCTTTATTAAGAGTCTTTGTGAAGGTATCTGCAGCCGTTTAAATACGTGTCTTCCACTTGACGTGGCAAACCCGTGTCTTTAATCAAAAGAAGCCGAACTAGACTGTCTTAATGTAAAACGATTACCCATCGGTTAAGGTCCCATTTGTCCATTTTCCCTAGTCTGGAAGTGGCGTTACTGCCAGCGGTATGTTGAGTAGCCCCTTGGTGTAGCTCGCTGCGCTTCGCCCCAGCCTAGGTACTGGGTACAAAGAAATACTGAAAGAAACCTCACTTCTATAATCACCCTTGTGTATTTAAGCCAGTGAAGAAAAAGAAGATAAAACGGGAGGTTAAGATTTTGGAGAATCTACGTGGCGGAACCAACATCATTAAACTGATTGACACTGTCAAGGATCCAGTGGTAGGTGCCTGCCTGTATTGGAGAACTGGGATGGTTGGGTTTCTTGCCAGTGATGAATTGTGGGGTGTGCTGGGGTTCTTGTACAGGTCTGAAGAGTTCAGATGTATACTGCAAGTAGAAGAGCTGTCAGAGTAGGGTTTTTAGTGTAGCCATTTCTAAATGGTTTGAAGACTGTTATTTATGTTTCCCTTTTTAAAAAGTAAACTTTAACCTAGAACGTTGAACCTTAGGATATCTGGGGATGGTGGTGAGAATGCAAGTTGAACTCTGAGCTAGCTTTACTTCTCTTTATTTTTGAGTCTGAGGACTAGAATGTGTGTGATTCTAGAGGAACCCTGGAACAACTGGGTTATGAGCTTATGAGGAACTATATGATTCAGTTGTAGATCTTTTTTCTCTTCCAGTCAAAGACTCCAGCTCTGGTGTTTGAATACATCAATAATACAGATTTCAAGGTGAGTCTTTGTACATAAAACACTGGCCAGAAATGCTGAAAGAAGGTTTCCTTCTTGTGAAGGAATGAACTGTGCAGTCTGTTGGCTAGTTCATGAGAAACTGACTGTGTGTATAGCAAGCTGTCTTTCCTTGTGGCCTTTGCAGTGCAGATTTGGAAAGAGTGGTGCAATGGAAGTTGATTGCATTTCCTAGCGACTCTGTCTCAATATAGCAACTGTTGCCTTGCAGCATTTAATGCCATGCTAATCTCTCTGCTATGATACTCTGTTTACAGCAGTTGTGTTGATGGGGATGGTAGGGCCTGATTATTTATTTATTTATTATGTGGTGGGGGAAATGCTGTGTCTATGAAGAGCAGCTTTGGGAGGAATGTAAACCCCAAATTTAAGCTTTGCAGGAAAAGGAGATGAGACTCTAGGGTGGTGACAGTCTTTGTCTCCATCCTGATGAAGTTAGGTGCCTGGAATGTAGTGCCACAAAGATTATAAGCAGCTTTTGAACTGATTTCTTTTGAAAAGTGACAGGAAGGCAGAAACATTCAGTGTACCCCCCCTTTCTGGGTGAGGAAGGTGTGAAGCGTGAAAGTATTCTAGGTCATCAAAATGGAGATAAGTTAAAACTTTCCAGTGAGCTCAGAGGAAATTGGTAGCTATTTAATGGGACAAAAAACAAACAAAAAACCCAACAGCAAAACAGCAAACAAGAAGGACTTATCAGTGAAGAATATGATATATGGGTGTGTATCAGAAGCCACAGATTCCAACATGGGGAAGAAAACCTGGTCCTGAAAGAACAGTCTGGTGTTTTAGAAAGAACATACCTATGTTGGGAGTGTTAGAAATGTAGTGGAACATTAAGAATCTGTGAGATCCATTTAGCACAGTGGTTCTCAACCTGTGGGTCCCCAGATGTTTGTGGAGTTCAGCTCCCAGAAGCCCCAGCCACTCTGGTCAATGCTCAGGGCTTCTGGGAGCTGAAGTCCACAAACATCTGGGGACCCACAGGTTGAGAACCACTGATTTAGCATCAGACACAGTCCGATAGAAAGAGTAGGCCAAAGTAGGCTGGCAGTGACTGATCTCTGGCGAAAGGCGGAGATTCTAATAAACCAAAATGTGTAACGGGCACAAACTCCTCTCTGTATGCACAGTGGGTGGAGATAATCAGCCTTAGCAGCAGTATAATGTATGTAATATGCCCTCTGGCCAAAATTCTGAGAGTGATCTTATGGTGGAAAAAGAAATTATGGATACAGCCAGTGCAGGGGGTGTTGTATGTACTAAGGGGTGGCTCTAGAGCAGTGGTTCTCAACCTTTGGGTCCCCAGATGTTTGTGGACTTCAGCTCCCAGAAGCCCCAGCCACTGTGGTCAATGCTCAGGGCCTCTGGGAGCTGAAGTCCAAAACATCTGGGGACCCACAGGTTGAGAACCACTGCTCTAGAGAGAGTTCCTCTTATCTGAACTGGAATCATTATAGCTACAGCTGTCCCTCCACATCCATGCATTTAACTTTCACAGATTTGATTGTTTGCAGATTGTTTGCTGCCAGCCCTGCTACTGCCCTATGCCATTTTTAATAAGGACTTACAAGTCTTGCCTCACATTCACAGTCTCTCTGCGAGCACCCTGAAACTGAGAGAGATGGTGAACACAAGGAAGTTGCTATTAAAAATGACATAGGGTAGCAGCAGAGCTGGCAGAAAGCCCTACCGGCCTTCTGCTTCTGGCTTGAGAAGGAACCCCACTGTTTCGAAGGCAGAACTGCAGATTTGGATGTGTTGTGCATTGCACATTTTCATTTGTGGTGGGTTGAATGCATGGATCATGCTTTTGTTGTGAAATATAGTTTGGGTGGGCCTAGAGATATCTGTGGTTTTCCCACTTTCATGGGGTCCTACAGGATGACTGTATGTCATAGGACCTCGCTAAGTATTTTATGTCTTCAGGGTGGAAGCTAGAAAGATGCAGATAGTCACTTCTTTGGTGGTAACTGTTGAGGCTTCAGTGGTGTTAGAACTTGCAGAAATTTATTACGGAAGTAGCTAGTTTTTAAAAGCAGAACAAAGATTATTTAGAGGCAGGCAGCACTGCAGCAAGGAATCTCAGCGTGGTTATGACTTCGTCCTATTTGCATAATACTATTAAAGCTTTTTTGTCAATGTCAGTGTTTTTCATCATGAAGATCAGTAAGCTTTGGTGTATCGCATTATATGGGTGCGTGTATACAAGGTTTTTAAAAACTGCTTCAGCCAAAAAAGTTAATACATTTGACTTGATATTTAGCTGTAATGTCTCCATATTGCATTAATACTCTAGGCATGGCAGTGATATACATTCTGATTAGCAGATGCGTAAATAATAATAAGGTTTCGAGCTTCCAAGTGATTTCTTTTAATGTAGGATGTGGATGCCATTTGAGATGTATAAATGTGAGGAAAAGATGTCTTGATTCATTGAAGAGCTAGGAAGGGGAGCTGCAGCTTTCTTTCTGAATGCAGTTGGGTGGCAGATGATGCTGGACTTTGTCTTTGTACTTTGCAATAAATAATATCCTTGTATATTGCAAGAATAATTTAGGGTTGGTGAGACATTCCATGTCAGAAGTCAAGCACAACTTTTATGTTCCCAGAACACAGTAGCAAAGAGTTGATCAGAGTGTCCCCAATTTGGATCTTACCTCAGCCACAAACTGATTGGGTGGCTAACATTCTTTTAGTCCCCATCCTTACAATGGCAGGCATCATGACCCACGTTACAGGGCTGTTGCCAGAACTATGGGGGTGGCGCCTGCAGAGGAGTTTGAGCGCCTAAGAAGAACTCAAGACAGAGTCCAGCCTTGCTGAGACTTATCAGCATAGCTTCTCTTCTGAATTTCAAGATAAATTCTGTCATTTGTCAAGAGCCTCATGTCTGAAAGTGCTGATCAGCAGAGATCAAACTGTTGCAGTGGGAATGTGCTGTGGACATTTGGAAGCTTTGTAGGGGACAGTGTTGTGCTTGACTTCATTCAGCCTGTGAAACATCCAAAGGACACAGAAGGGGGTGAGAGGAGGAACAGGGGAGGTAGCAAGTTTTACAAAAAAGAGACCACACTGATTTCTTCCTTTTCATGTTTGCTTTCTGTTTTCAAATCCATTTCAGCAACTGTACCAGATCCTGACAGACTTTGATATCCGGTTTTATATGTATGAACTGCTCAAGGTGAGCGTTTGAGCAGCAGTTTGAAAAGGTCAGCCTTGGGACTGGGGATTTTCAAGTTTTGTCAGATGGGGTTTCATACAGCCGATGAAGATCAGGTTACAGCTTAGGACCGGGCGGAGGAGTTCTGCTGCCCCCTCTGCCTTGCTGCTGCACGCCTCTCCGGCTTGGGTCAGAAGCATGGTGAAATCAGCAGCACCTTCCACAGCATGACAGCAGAAACAAATGTGTGTTTTAACAGAACTAGAACCAATAGTGGGTGTGTATGTCATTACCCTCTTCCCCCCAACCGCTAAAACTAAATACAACAGGCTACAGACGGTAGCTGAGCAGCTCCCAGACTGGAAGTGTTCCTGATAGTCAGTCTGGAGTCTGGGTCGCCCCAACAGAATTATGCAGGCTCAGAGGACAAGTAGGCTCATCTTGTAACAGCACAGCCCCTGGAAAGAGGCATCGCGTTGGGCTGGCTGACAAAGGACATTATCTGGGTACTTTTTATGAGCCCATGTGGTTGGTCCTTATGGACCCCAGGGGTTCCATGGGGAAAACATTGGCCCCGGGATATACTGACCTTGCCAGCATCTGTGGGCAGGGTTTAAAACAGGCTGCTGGTGAGACCCACTACTCACTTGGCTAACTCCTTACACACTGGCAGGGGGTAATATCCATGTTGTTTTATTCCCACAGAAAGAATGAGACTAACAGTGCACAGATATTCAGCTAGTAAAGGCCCGTTAATGACCAGGCTTATTTATTTGAAATCTTTGCATTGTCCTTTTCAATCAGAAAAGCTCCCAGAGCCACTGACAGATAATTGAAACTAGATTGCTCCCAAGCACAGAGTCCAAAACAGGGTCTCTTCCTGGGGGCCCTTCCTCTTTTCCTTGTTCCTGGAGCCCCCCTGCCATTAAGCAGTATATCATCAAAATTTAGTACAGAAATATTTCAAACAGGTGGTAGGATTTGCTTCAAGCAGGAAGCTTGCATTCCTACGAGCCTCCAGGAAACCTGGTTTGCCTTTAGAACGAGGCAGGCTTCCCCTGCGTGCCTGGTTGTAATTCAGAAGGAGGGCTTGATCTCCTCCGTGCACCGCTGGAAGTGGACTTGTGATATTTCTGGCTGTTGAGGGGGAATGGCCCCTGGCAAGTCCCAGGGTGGGGTGAGGAAATTGGCTCCCTGGCTGATAACAGTCAGTTCTAGGAAGATAAGGTTGAAAAGAAAAAGAGAGAACAAGAAAACTCAGGCTGCTGTTGTTAAGGTTGCCTGCGTCTTAGGAAGGCCAGCTGTAATGCTGCCAGATGTTTTCAGTCTTCTTATCATGACCAGCTGGAAGGGAAGCAGCTCAAAAGGAGGAAGAGCCATAAATGGTTGCTCTCTCAGCAGAGATTGGGGGCACTTTTCCTACTTCCCGTTTCCTCTCTTGCTTCCAGCATGGTAGAAGGTCTGCTTGGAGATTGTTGGGAGAGAGTCAGGGGTGGTTTGATGGTTGGAGCTTTCTCTGTGTGGCACACTAACTTCTGTTATCTCTCTCAGGCCTTGGATTACTGTCACAGTATGGGAATCATGCACAGGGATGTCAAACCTCACAACGTCATGATAGACCACCAACAGAAGAAGGTACAAGCGCGCAAAAATGCTGGATGGGTCTTTACACTTTGCTGTTCTGGGAATTGTGTCAAACTACTCTCCCATTCTCCTTGCTCCCAGGTTTCAGAGGCCAGTGTGGATTACTGATTGCCAGACATTGCACAGAGCTCCAAACTCTTTGGCCATGTCCGCACTAGACTGTTATAGTGCTATTATTCCACTTTCAATATCGTATGGAATCCTGGGGTTTGCAGTTTAGGGAGGGGGCTCAGGCCTGGTCATGCATGAAGGCCAGAAAGCCTCAGTTCTCTCCAGCCTGTAAGCCACAACTATGCATGTTTTTGCATATTTGCTGAAAGGCTTTTCCTCTCTGAGAGAACACTTATGTTTGGATCTCTTCCCTTGTTCCTGTACCAAAGAATCTTGCTGTTACTGTCTTTTGTACCCTCATGAGATCCCTGAAATTGAGGCAGGAAGTCCACATGTTGTCTGGGAGCAACACTTGCATCCTCTGCAGGGTTTCTTCTCCTTGCAGCTGTCCCTTTGCATTAACACTCATCAAGACTTTCCGGCTCTGCTGTACTCAAGCACTCTCTCTATCTTCTCTCTCTTACACACACACACACACACACACACACACACACACACACACACCCCCAAGAGAGAGCTGATCCCTATTTTCTGTTTTGTTTCGATGCTGCATTATCTGACAACTCATTCTTTTGACGCTTCCAGATTAAGAACAAGTTCAATTAATTTGACAAGGTTTCTGCTCTTTCATTAGTTCTTATTGCCTACGGAAGCTTGCTTAGGACTGCTCACAAGTGCGTGCTGCTTGCCAAATGAGCTGAGAGGGGGAAAAAGGCACTAAGCCAGCTGAGAGACTTTGCAAGCAGCATATGTACAGTTCATCCCAAGTGAGCCAAGTCCTTCCTGCTTCTTACAGTACAGTACATGGGCTCTGCTTTTCAAGCAGCTGTGTTTTCTGACATGTCGTGGTCCCTAAGTTGTCAGATAAGTAGGAGAAGCCTTGCTGTTAACAGTTAGGTGACTTGTGACTTGGTTAGCAAAACATTCCTCCATCAACCAGTGATCCGACTGGTCTCACTGGAGGGCTAATACAAGGCACAGGTGCTGAGCCTCTCAACTTACCCTGGCCAACAGTGGATTCCAGTTGGCCAGAGCAGCTTCACCCATAGTCTGTCCGCTGTTTCCACAGCTGCGCCTCATAGACTGGGGCTTGGCAGAATTCTACCATCCAGCTCAGGAATACAACGTCCGCGTCGCCTCGAGGTACTTCAAAGGGCCAGAGCTTCTCGTGGACTATCAAGTAAGACTTGTCCTTCCATTTGCTCCTCTGTAAAAACTGCAGGAGTCACAAGCCCAAGCAACACTGCTTGCCTGCAATTAATTACATTTAGAGGGGCAACAAGGACATAATAAAGTCACACTTTCAAGGCCAGAACCCCATGTGGGGGTTTTTGTGTGTGCAAGCTATCTTCTTTTTTTGCTACAAGAAAATAATCAATTTTGCAAATAGGTAAAACTCATCAGGATGTGTGACCTTACCTCAGCAGGTTCTTGTGAGGATAAAAAAGGGAGGTGCGGGGAGAAGAGCTCACTACCTTGAGCTCAGTAAAAGGAAGATCAGATGGAAATAGACAAAGAAGAAGAGCATTGTAGGGAGATTATAGCATTCAAGAGATACAACCTGGTTGTTAGGGGATGATCAGAGTACGCCCAGAGGTAAGTGTAGACAATAGGATTTGGGCTTTTTTTTTTTTTTTTTGGTGGTGGGAACAGATGGTAACAGCCAGTAGAGGCAGGACTGTTTTTCTGCAGCCAAGAGGGAGATAACTGTGATGATCTCTTGAATCTTGGGGTTTGCTTAAATACGACTTTTGAAGCCATACCCCTGCTGAGACAAAGCTAAAATTCTTGCATAACATTTGAGGCTAGCAGCTGCTATAAGTAATTGTGTTTTCAAAATCCAGGTTAGTTGGCGTTGAGTACGAGGTACAAGTGCCTTTGGTTCATTGCTCTTTCTGCTCTTCCCCTTCCCCCAGATGTACGACTATAGCTTAGATATGTGGAGCTTAGGCTGTATGCTAGCCAGCATGATCTTCCGAAAAGAGCCTTTTTTCCACGGTCAGGACAACTACGACCAGGTGAGGAAGCGGAAAACAGCTGTCAGTATTCCAACGTTCTATGAATAACCATATTGGCATATGGAAAATTAATGGCTTGTTGATAAACCTGCATATAGGTAGCTTTGTAGCCCTTTCATGTGGTGAAGCTAAATTCAGATGGGCAAAAAGACAAGTGCAGCAGGGAATGCCTGAGGAGTTCAGTAACTAGAAATAACAAACATCTTTAACCAAACTTGCCATACTTCTGTCAGCAGTCATCAAATAAAATATACATTTGAATTCACGTGAGTAACATACCTATGAATCCCCTCTTACAATAGGAGTTATTGCGTATTGCAATAAAACCAGGGTATTACCACAGTAAGCGAATAATACTAGAGTATTTTAACCAGAGGGGTTGAATATGACTCTTGCCTTGGTGGCTGTTACAGGCAGACTGCGCAAATTAAAAATATCCAATACAGAACTAGAATAATAAAATAAGTGGGAGCTGGCTTTGTAATTGCCTCGCGGTTACCTCTTGGATCCTCTGATGATTTTCTCCTGGAAGACAGGTGTAACAAAAGGTTCCAGCATTCTCTTTCTTGGGTAATTAATGTCTCCTTTCCTCTTGGGGTTTAAATGGGCAAGCACTGTACCTTTGACAAGGCAGGGCTTGAATGGATTTGGGAACCAGTCCCCTTTGAGCCAGCCACTATTTTTAAATTGCTGAAAGCTTTGTTAAGTCAGCAGATAATTGGTAGGGAGGACATCTTATATGAACATAAGAAAAAAACCCATTTTGTTAGTTTGTTTTGCCCAGCATTGTCTGCTTCCGACAGGACATGGCTCTCTAAGATCTCAGGCAACGGAAGGGATATCTTGACTGGAGATGGCAGGGATTGATCCTGAGAAACTGCCCATGCCACCCACCCATCCCCAACCTGTACATTGCTACAGCCATTCTCTGCTTTCTCTGTTCATGGGAACTGGATCTTGTCTCACCAGTAACGATGGCTTGCGGGAAGGGGTGGAAGAGGGCAGGAGAGGACTGAAATATTTTTCTTTCCTGTGGAGGCTGGAGGCTACTGATCCGAGTTGTGCCAGGATAGCTGCTCCAGGTCAGGAGCTGCTAACTTGACTCTGCCCCTCTCCCGCCTTGGCAGCTTTGGGGCTCCTTTTGTCACTGTGTTGTTTTTCCCCTTCCAATTGCTGCACGTCTATTATTTATTGCAGTTGGTTCGCATCGCGAAGGTTCTGGGTACAGATGAGTTATATGGTTATCTGAAGAAGTACCACATAGAACTGGACCCGCACTTCAATGATATCCTGGGACAGTAAGTTCATTGTGGCACGTAGCATGAGCAGTGGGGCCTTTCCCCCGTTTCCCTGAAGAAAAAAAGCAAGGTAGATTTGCTGGCAGGCCCAGGAGGGAATCTCTTCTGAGCTGGCAGAGGCTTTCCTTGATGCCATTGTGGTGAGGGAACTGGGGCAGCTGCCGGCCAGTCTTTTCCATGGCCTTGGGCTCCTCTTATTGAACGTCGTGGTGGACATCTGCTCTTGACCTCTCTGCGTTCTGTGAGCGTTCAGTTAAAGATTACTCAGTAGTATGGTGTCCTACATCTCTTTGTTTGTGATGCCAGTAAATGTTTGCAGGTCAGCTGTGTATGTGTGGACCGCATGCATCCCTGAATGTATTTTTTTGTGGCCCATTGATGGTTGATGGTAGCCAGAACGGTCTTTGCTGTGTGGCTTTTAAACAACAGAGCAGCATCTTCAACCTCAGTGTTGCTGAGAGCATAGGGAGCGTTGTGTGCCGTCTTAAGATGTGGAAATAAGCAGAGCAGATCAATGTACTCCTCTTGACTCTCTTTGGGTGAACATTTTAGGTCATGGTTTGAAAGACTACTAGGCAGGTTTTTGGTGACTCCAGCTCTCTGGAAGCTCTGTCAGTGAAATGGAATTTGATCCACCTTTCTTGCATGTTGGGAGTGGAGCCTGTGTGGGAGTTGAATACAAACATACCACACTTCCTGCTTCCAGTTCCATCCATGTAAAACTCTTGGGCCTTTCTGCCCTATACTGTTCTAGTGCTATTACTCCACTTTCAACATCCTGTGGGATTTTGGGGTTTGTAGTTTATAGAGAGCAAATTGCTCTCTGGCTGAGAATCCTAAATGCCCCTCCCTAAACTGCAAACCCCAGGATTCCATAGGAGGTTGAAATCTGAGCTCACAAACAGGTTTTCCAGGCAACTTGTAGGCAGATATTCTGGGCTTACGCGTGCATACAGGTCTGGGATGTAAGCAACCAGCTTAGAAGAATTGCGCAGTAGGTACAAGTACAAACAACTTAATGCTAAATAAAGGGAACAGTTTTTCTTGAAAGGCATCTGAGTCCATCCTTAGTCGGCGACTTATCAGTATGCAAGTCAACTGTGAGCCAACTGCAGTAAAATATTTCTGGTGCTTGGCACCTACAGTGCTTGAAAATGTCATGCCACCACAGGGAATTCTATTAAATAGCGCTTTTGCTGAGAGAAATGAATCTCCTATAATGGAATTTTACCCATTTCTACCCAGACACTGACATTCCACAAGTATGATTTCAGGTTATGTCTTTCAAGTATATCAGGCTGTACCCTCATCGTCTTTGGGGAAGGAGTGTGCACAGAGATTTGAGGCTCTGCCTCTGACATCTCCTGTTAAATCATCCCAAGCTGTAGGCCCAGAAGAAGACTGCTTGCCTCAGGAGTGGGTGGTTTGGAGGTGGGTGGGAGTTAGCGGTGAGGGAGAAAAGGTCAGCACACCCCACCCACATTGGCCTTCCACCTTGTTAAATTGCCCCTCCCTCCGTCTCCCCTACCTGTTCTGCATTATAGATAATTGTTGACTACTTAGTCTCAGGTTAGGGAGAGGGGGAATCCATGCAAGGTGAGAGTTACCTTATCAAAACCCAGAACAGCCAGGAAGGAGGGGTGATGTCACCAATTAAATGGATGACTGTACATAGGCAGCCATGTTGCTTTCTCGGTTATTTCCCTACCTTGCCAAGCAGAACTGCTTTGCCCCCTGCCCTTCTCTCTGTGTTGTGAGCATGTTCTTAAGACCCTATCAAAGTAACTGATAGGTCTTTAAAAAATATGAGCAATTCAGTCCATGAAATACAGGGATTGTTCAAAATTAGTGGATTTATTAACCTTTTGGAAGTCACGTTACCTATGCTGTTCAATTAAAAAGTAATACATTGGCCTGAATTCATATTAACTAAAAAAGAAATAAAGTTACAAGGTGCAGCAATTAAACTCTTTCTGTCATACGGTGACTTCAGTGTGTGACGTTTGACAGTATCAACTGCCTTCGTAGCTCTGTTTGACGGCTTTAGAGGAATGAATGTGGGTGGAAAGAAGGAAAACCTTCTGAAAAAAGACGGTTTAGTGGGGGCAGAGTCTTCCTTGGTCATTATTGAAGATAAAATTGGTTTGGTTCTTATTTTTAGTTTAAACTGACCACATTTGCATTTCCTGAACTAGAGTCAGTTTCAAAATCTGAACTTTCAAATTCATGGTGCAGGTTACCAAAAAGTCTTATATTTGGAAAAGTGTGCACAGAAATAATAAAATTCTGAAAAATGTGCAAAATTGCTTTATTTTAATGGAAAAATTGCATGCAAATTTGTCTTCAAAATATTTTGAGAAGTGCCCATGAAAATGCATACACGTGTTTCTGCTGACTTTACTGGCAATACAATTAAAGAACTGGGAAAGGAGCAATTTGGATAAGAAAAAATGAAATCGGGCTTGATGCACTTGCCCGTAGCTAGTCAGAGATATTCTTTCAGATTGTGTGCCAAAAATATGAGAGATCACCTTTCTAACATTTCTCCCCTGCTGTACCTCTTCCCTTGGAAGTGACAGTGAAACCCTCCAGCGTCATGCCCACAAACTGACTCCTCCACTTTGCTTGTAGACATTCACGGAAGCGCTGGGAGAACTTCATTCACAGTGAGAACAGACACCTGGTCAGCCCTGAAGTCTTGGACCTTCTGGACAAACTCCTGCGATACGACCATCAACAGAGGTTGACTGCCAAAGAAGCTATGGAGCACCCTTATTTCTGTACGTTTTTTGGAACATGTGAAGGGGGCAAGTAACAGTTGGGGGTGAGCTGATTGTTTATAAGAGCCATCTTATAAACTGGTTGTTTATAAGAGCCGTCTCAAAGCTGTGTTTAAAGATTTCAGAATGTTTGTGGAAGGGATAGTTTTAGGAAATTAAAAATATTCTTGTATATTAATACTCTTAACTGAAGAGCCTTTTGAAGGCCAACACATTTTTGTGTGTCCTTCAAAGTGGAACAAAACTGTGTTGCTACAGCAGACTAATAGTAAACCCAGGGATAAATGTTTAGGCATGTTTGGGGGCAAAAATACCAAGGCAGTCATCAGTGAAAATCCCCTCAAAAAAATGTTTCCATGGATTTACAGACTTCAGCCTCAATTTTGAGAAATGTGGAAGCGACTTGATTATTTTCATGCGACAGGTAACTGATGCCACAGAAAGTGAGACGACAGAGACTATATCTGCCACGCCTACCCTGCAAAAAGTGAGCTGTAAGGGCTGCCCTGTATGTAATATCTGTAATATCCACTCTCATCTCTCCCTCCTGCAGATCCCGTGGTGAAAGAGCAGGCCCAGCAACCCAGCTCTGACAGCTCCGTGCTTTCCAGTGGCCTGACAGCAGCACGATGAAGTTTGGGGAACAACGGGTAATTCCAGAGGTTTACAAATACAAACACACACCCTTCAGTCAGCCACCTGGGGAAGGGCATGAACCAAACCCCCGTATTCTCTGCAGAAGCCTCGTCTTGAAGGGGGGTAGGGCCTCCTTGCCTTCCTCTCTCTCTCTCTCTTTCTCTCTCTCTCTCCAGCACTTACGGCTCCCCTAAACTTTCTCTGTGGGTTACCAAAGTCCTGATCCAAATGGTTGTGTGAGATGTTACGTGGATTCGAGAGTACAGCCCGAGGTTGGAACTACTGGCTCTGGGTTGAATCTGCCGTTTCCTACTCTTCCTTTCCTCACCTGCCATTTTCTCTTTTCTTCCACTGGGCGGCCTTCTGATTTCTCCGTGGCCCTCTCCACCCCCTGCACACGAGGATGTAGCATGTACCCTACAAAAAAAGCCCGTGTGGGGTCAGGTTCTACCTGAAACATAAGCAGATGCCAAGCCTGTAAGTGGTGGATGTCACCCTTACTCTCTTCACGTCTGACTTTGGCCCTTAATCTTCACTCCCTTCTTTTTAAACAGCAAGTCTTGGAAATGGTTGGAGTCAGTCAGTTAAGCTAATGATACACTTCAAAACACATTTGAGAGGCAGCTGTTGGGGACAAACCTGGTAAAATGCTCCCACTTCCCGACCCTTTGCTTGTGGGAAAGTGCCTGCCTTAGCAAGAGGGAAGGTTGTTCTTTGAGGCAGAAGCGAGAGCTTCCTCCAGCGAGGCATGTTCTGATTGCTAGGAAAAGCCAATGTGGGCATTCCCATCCGTGGGCAAATTTAGAATTGCTTTAAGCGCAGCCTCTTTGAACATGTGGAAGAAGCCAAGAGGAAGTGTTTGGGGGACAAGGAGACCGGTGGGGAGTTTTGGAAGCCAGAAGTAGCGGGGGACCGTTCAGAATTTGTGTGTGACGGCCTTCCCAGGGTTCAGATCCCTGGAGCATTTTTACACACCCTGCCCTGTTCTGGAGTAGAACCTGCTCCTCTGCAGGAACGGCGCGTGAGATGCTCCCTTATGTGTTTTTTTTTTCCTGTTGAGTCTCTTATGAGCCTCATAGTTCAGCCCCAACTTTTGGGGGACATTATATTTTGTGATTCTGGTGACGTTATAAACCTAAATCTACACATTTTTTGTCACCATGCCTAAATGCAGATTTTTTTTTCTTTCTATTACATTGTCAAATATTTAATTTTAAAAAGTAAGGTTAGACTGTTTCTATTTGAAGCATCTGTTTACATTCCACATCTCAATAACAATATGTTAGCATTGATATCAGGTCAGATCCATTTGTACAATTCACTGGAACCAATAAATCTCTCTATGTACAAACTTGTGTTGTCCTCCTTCTAGTCTCCAGGAGTGCCTTGGAAGGGAAGGAAGAGTTGTTTCAGGGGCTGAAATCTCCCTTTGGGGTTGAGGAGGAGACCGTTGCTGTCTTTAAACCTAAAGCATTTGAGTGGAGGACTGGGTGGGGAAGACCAGGGCTCAGCTTCCCCGTTGGCAGCTGCTAAGGGGAATGCAGGAGGCCTCTGTGCCTCAGCCCCCATTTTGTATTGTCGCAAAGAAGGTCCCAGACCTGTGTGGATAAGCTCCATCATGATGTGGTGGTGCTCGCATCAGGGTGGGAATTGTGTGCCCTATGGACATGTGGCTGGACTGCAACTCCCAGCATCCCTAGCTGGCTAGGGCTGCTGGGAGTGACAGTCCAGTGTCGTCTGAAGAGCAGCACGGTTTCCACCCTTGCACTGGTGCATCTGCCATTTTGTTTGCGATGCACTTTTGATTTTTCTTTTCACCGCTTGGGAGAGGTCTTTCAAAGTTTGTTCCAAAGAGCTTTCCTAGTGCTGAGGGCCACTGAACTGTTTCCATTGTTGCATTTTCTTGGAATACGTATGTGGCAGCAAGCTTCTAAACGGTACACCGCTCAAAGGTGTTTTTTGGGGATACGTTTGAGACCCTGAAGGTGGGGGCTGGGTTCAAGCTCAAAGGGTCCTTTGAGGCTGGGGAATGGGGTAGTTGTTGCAAGTCTAAATGTAGATTTTAAAAAACTGAAATATCAAGAGTAAACATGCACAGTGCAGTTTTTTTAATTCACAGTGCAGTGTGGAGTTTGTGGCATAGAACGGTATATCTTTGGTACTGAACAATCTTAGCTTTAGTGCAGAAAGTTTAAAAGTCTGTCTTGCTACAGCTACTTTGTGCTCTGCTATATATAGTCTCAACTTTTAATACTCTGCGTAGTTTTCTAAATCCTAGATTTACACATACATAATCTCCAAACTTGGTTTTAATTTGGGGGAAAGGGTTCAAAGAGCACTTCAGGGTGATGCCACTTTGTTTATTTTGATATGCGTAATATTGGCCTTGTTTTGTCTGTTGGATGGCTCGAGTGGGGCTTCCAGCCACTCCTTGGCTTGCTCATGGCGCCATATTTCTTAGGGTGGCTAAAACAAAAACAAATTAGGAAGAAAGATTTTTCCCAACTAGAGGGAAAAGGGGGAATTAACAAGCCAACTTCAGGATAATCAAGTGTGAAGTAATGCTTCTTAGGATGCAGCTATCCCAGTTTCACCTACGCATTGGTGGGACTTGGAGGTTGCTCAGGGAAAACATCCACTTGCTGCTGTGGAAAAAAAAAAGGCAAATTCCATATTGGACAAATTGGAAAAGGAATTGAAACTTCCTTATGCATTTCTGTGATATGGCTTGGCTTGGGATGCCACGTGTATTTCTGGCTCTGAAAGGAAGCATATTGCGGACCTGGGGAAAGTGCCAAAGGGGGCAATAGGTGCCGACAAGCCCAGATGCAAAATCTGTTCCCTCCAGTGCCAGAGGGTACTTGCTGCTCCAACATTTCTGTGGAGCACGGGTACCGACGTGTCTCCATGGTGGGCTTCCTGCTTGTTGTTTGGGGGTTACCGAGTGAGCAGAAAGTTGGGCTAGAGAGCCTTTGGTCTGGCCTGGCCTTGGGGTCTCCATGTCCTCATGGTATGAGTGGTAGTCTCACCCATCTGGAGGTGGCTGGAAGAACTAACCCATGAGAATAAAAGAGACTGGATTATTTTTGTGCGTGTATGTGTGTGTATGTATGTGCAGAGCTCTGTATCTTGGCAAGATGCACAGCCTTTCTCCATTCTTTCCCCTACCTGCTGGGTGGGTTATTTTTCAGAACAAAAGGTGCTAGAAACGCACTCTCCACTTAACGTGGCATGGAACACATGGCCTGGAATGCCGGCTGTGCTCTGTGACTTCCTTTTTCCCTTGCTGTGCCTTAGGTTGTGTCATCGTCTGAACCACCACTAGATCACTGTCACAGTTGTTTGCACAAGTCTAGGAGAGGTCAGTGCTTTTGCCAGTGAGGAAATCCTAGCAGGCTGATGGCTTTCCTCTGCCTGGAAGCGTCCTCAGTGGCCTTTAGCCAGAGCCGGGCCCAGCTGGCCTTGGGTTGCTCAGGTACAAAGCTGGCCCCTCGTTAGCATCGTACTAACTAACTGTTCTGGCTGTGCAAAGTGCCTTTCTGAGCCCAGCTTTGCCTTTGATGCTTGCTTCCCATCTCTCCCTAGGTCTGTCTGATGCTGTTCCTCCCCATTTTCCATAAGCAGAACAAGAACCAAATCCAAACGTCTTAATACGCTTGTGTACAGAGATGGTGGCGTGCTGCTTCCAGAGGTCACCCCAGTGGCCGGTTGTGGGAGCGGGGATGGCAGCAGCGGCGGCACGAGCTTTGGCGGCGGCGGCGGCGGCGGCGACGGCAGCAGCAGCTGTGAAGGCACCCAGCAGGCATATAAAAACACAAACCGTACCTTCTGCCTGGTTTTGAGTTCCCGTTCACCCCTTTCTGACCAAGAAAGCATGGAAAATGTGAAGGGTATGCAACAACCATTCTTGTTGGCTCAGGTGGCTTCCCACACCCAGCCAAGCATGTCTCATTCTGACAAACTGGCTCTTTATTTGGCAGGCTGGGCATGGGGGGAGGCTGTGTAACACGATGGACAGTTCTATATTAAAATTATTATATATATTATTGAATAAAAGATTTAAAAGTAAATGTATGGAGAGTCTTAAGGATGAACGAAACTGTGGAGCAAGGGGCTGATGTCCTGGAATTAGAAGATGAGAGACCCTTTGGAAGGTCTCTACCCTCAGGTAGATCTTGTCAAGCCCTGCAGGATTGGGCACCTGAGGGACGGAGCCTCTTTTGCAACCATCTTCATGGTGGTTTCAAAGATCAGTACAGTTTGCAAGAACGGCAGTGGAGTTTCCTGTGAATTCCTTCATAGGTCCTAATAAAAACTGTTTAGGTTCAAAGCAAGTGTCTTAATAGAATTCCTCTCTGGTCTCCCTGCCCTTTCACCCTCAGTCAGCCTGGCATTTGGAGAACGTCAGAGGATTGCAGGCTCAGTATCCAAAGCAAGGAGGAACACAAAAGGTGGAGGGACTGTAAAGGAAGAGAGTAAGATAAAGCAGAGGGATGGGCATAGTTGCTCTCCTTTTTGCAAAATGCAATAAGAACCCTTGATTTTGCTGAAGAGTGACTAAGTTTAATCTTCCGTTTTCCAAATAATTTCCCCTTCTGTTTGGTTTTAGGTTATGATAGATTTCCTGGAGTGTTTCTCTGTTAAGGAAATTTGGGGCGGGAGGGAGTACTGTTGCATTTCCCGAGGAGCTCCTTAAACCTCACTCTGGGTTGTTTGGGCAGCTGCTTTCCCCAAGGATTTTTTGACTTGTGCATAGAAACTGGAGCAAGAACCTCTATAGGAGAAAAGCAAGGGAAATTTTGATTTGCAGAAGCAAAGGGTTGAGATGATCCCTCTTCAAGTGCCACTGCTGTTCGTAATTTAATCCCTGAATTTATTCTTTTGAGAAAAAAAGAAGGATGAGCCATGCCTGGCCTCTTGGAATCATGCATAGTTTGCCGATAAATCCATGTCTGGCTTTGAGGGAGACGTTGTACCAGAGACTGCTAGGCGATCTGAAGAGAGGACAGTCCCTGAACTGCAGGAGAAGACTTTTATTGCCAGCATATGGATTCTGGAGGGCTACTTCCCTTAGGAGTTGGTTTTGGAATGGCCTTGTGGTGAAGGAGCTCTTGTCCTGGAGCAGAACTGTCCCCAGTAGCCCAAATTCATCCATGGGATCCCTAAGGTGCTTCTGAGGTTTGGATGGCATGTTTGAGATTGACTCTGAGATTTTTTAAAAAGTGCCTTGATGGGCATGTGATGTAAAATCTATAATAATTCACCATATGCTCCAGGAAAGATTTGGCTCTGTTCTCCCTACCCATCTTGAAAAATTGTAGCTGTCAAAGCATGTGCGTGGTAAACAGGGTTGCGAAACCCCCAAGTACAGGGTTGTATCTAGTATAAAACAATATAAAATCATTTGGTAAACATGATGATGAATGCGCAGCACACGAACCCCAAGAGCTGTCCGCCCGCCTGCCTCTTTGTCTTTTCTTAACTCTCGCTGCGGCTCAGTCCTCTCTGGGGTGTTCGGGATCATTTCCTCAATCCTGGAAACATCGGTGCTCTGGGTGGGAATTGTGCGGCCTCCGCATGTTGTTGGATTGCACGTCCCATCAGCGCTCTCGCCAGCATTGCCAGGGGCAAGGAGTGCTGGGAGTTGCGGCCCCCCAGCATCCAGGATGGCTGCACGCTTCCTCTACCGCTGGCCAGGAGTCTGGAGCTGCTGAATATACAGCCCGGCATGCATCCCGTATTCTAAAGTGTGCCTTGAAATTAAGGATGTTTTGGGCAAAGTCAGCAAGGATTTCCAGAAAAAAATTCAAGATTTTAATTTTTTTTTATTCACCTCCTGTGGAATCCATGGTTGCTTACAGTGTAAATACAGCTGAAACAATTTGATACAGCTTTTGTTTTAAAAGTTAAATAAGCAGCCCTGTTACGAGTGCTAATTTAAAAAGGCGCGCCGTGCTCCCAGCCCGGCGCCCCCCGCTCGGCCCGGGGGCTTGTCGCCGGGAGAAGGCCGCGGGCTCCCAAGGCTGCAGACCCCAGGATTCCACGGGATGTTGCCACGGCAGCCAAAGCGGGCTCACGGTGCTAGAACCGTGGCCGGCATCGGGGGGCGCTGCTGCTGCTCTTCCGAGCACTCTCCGCCAGCCTGGTCGACCCGAGGGGCCGCTGCCGCACTACTCTGCTGTGGCGCTATTATTCCGCTTACAACATCCTGTGGGATCCCGGGGTTCGCGCTTTAGGGAGGAGCGTCTTTGGCCTCAGGAAACTACAAACCGCAGCACCCCCAAGTGGAATAATGGCGCCATAACAGTGCCGTGCGGAAGCGGCCCCGGAGAACCGGGAGGAAGGCGGAAGAGCCGCCTCGGGGCCAGGGGACGACCTAGGCGCCGCCCTCCCGTTGCCCTGGCAACGCGCACCTCCTCCACAACAGACGAAGCGGCGGACGCGAGGAACGAGTCCCGGCCGGAGAAAGGAGTCCGTCCCATGGCGACGGAGGAACAGGCGGGGCCTCGGCGCGGCGCTCCGCTCCGACGTCGGCGCCTTGCGGAGCGATCTCGGCCTGGAGGCCGGCCTCGCCGCGCGCTCTCCGTGTGTCCTTCCGCGCAGGAGGCAGGCCTGAGGGGCAGCGGCGCGCTCGGCGGCGGCGTCCGAGGACGGGCGGCGGGCGTGGGCGGGAGGGACGTAGGGGCGGCGGTGAGGGCCGGAGACCCGCCCGGCGGAGCCAGCGCCCGGCCGGCCTGCGCGCCGAGGGGCCGGGCCCGACGGGATGTTCAAGAACACCTTCCAGAGCGGCTTCCTCTCCATCCTCTACAGCATCGGGAGCAAACCGCTGCAGATCTGGGACAAGAAGGTGACCCCGGAGCGAGGGAGGGAGCGAGCGAGCGAGCGAGCGAGCGAGCTTTGAGCCCTCGCGAGGGCCGGAGGAAGGGGGTCCCGGCCCGAGGGGCGCCTGGATAGATGCGAGGGCGGGACGGCGGGCGGGCGGGCGGGGGCCCGGGCCCCGTCGCCCGCCTCGTCCTCTTGCACCGAGTCGGGGCGGCGGGGAACGTCTTGCGGTAGGAGCGCGCCGTCGCCTTCGGCTGATCGGTCTCTTTGCAAAAGGGGCTACGTACAAACACGCGCACGTATATGTGGCCGTGTCCGCACTAGACAGTTATAGCGCTGTTATTCCATTTTTAACATCCTGTGGAATCCTGGGGTTTGCAGTTTGGGGCTGGGCCATAGGATGTTGAGAGTGGAATATTAGCGCTATAACAGTCTAGCGCAGAAGTCTGGGGTGTATGTGCCTATATAAATATACACGTGTGCGTGCACATATATATATGTGTGTGTATAGGTATATGTGGATGGGTGGGCTTCTGGATGCCTTCGTTTGGCCCAGGGGTCGTGGCCCAGCCCCACAGGCCAGGCTGCCTTCTGCTCATCCTGGGGAGAGATCTGTCACACCCCTCCTCCTTTCAGGGTTGTTCCCCAGAGTGTCCTTAATTCCTGGATGACTAAATAACTGTAATAACGGATAATTTCTAGTCTTTTCGGCTAACTGGGGCGCGCACCCCCTTCTGCTGGCGGGGCAGGATGAGGAGGCCGGGGGCATGGATGCAGGAGCCGAGAGGCCGGGCTTCCTCTGCCGTGTCTCCTTCCCAGCAACCGGCCACTGGGGCTCCTTTGGGAGCCTTTGGCCCAGAGGGTCAGGGAGCCCCCGTCCTCTGGCAAGACCTACCCACCAGCCGTGGCAGCCGTGCTTGTTCATTCATTGGTATCCCTCTTTTCACCCAAGGCTGCGAGGAGAGTTATAATGAACATCGGATCCTAGTATCCCAGCGTTGGAAGAGACCCCAAGGGCCACCCAGGCCAGCCCCCTTCTGCCATGCCAGAAGACACAGTCCAAGCACTCCCTTTGACAGATGGGCATTCAGCCTCTGTTGAAAAACTTCCAAAGAAGGAAAAAGACTCCACCACACTGCCGAGCAACATATTCCACTATCAAACTGCTCAGAAAATTCTTCCTAATATTTAGGTGGAATCACTTTTCCTGTAGTTTGAATCTGTTGCTCTGTGTCCTAGTCTCTCAAGCAGCAGAGAACAGGCTCGCTCCATCCTCCATGTGACATCCCTTCAAATATTTAAATATGGCTGTCATGGCATCTCTTAACAACCTTCCCTTCTCCAGGCTAAACATCTCCAGCTCCCTAAGCTGCTTCCTCCTTCTACCATCTTGGCTGCCCTCCTCTGGACACATTCCAGCTTCTCAATATCCTTCTTAAATTACAGTGTCTAGCAAGCCATAAATAAGATAATGAAAAGTAATAGTTAGAAATGCAGTTAAACAATACATAAATTTAAAACTGTTTAAACAAATCCATTGAACAGGTCTTTGCACTGGCAGGTAAAAGGATCTTTTCATTTAAATAGGCAATTGATATAACTGGTTGCGCAAAAAACATATTCCAGGTATTTGGCCATTCAGCAAAATACAATAGAATCCCAAATCCACAAATCCGCAATACCTTTATTGGCCAGTCAAAATGCACAAAATACATCCCACAGAAGGACCTTTAAATGAGGTGTATCCACTGTACTTATATCCTTCTTTTTTTTTTTGAATGGTGTATACTTTTTTAAAATTAGTGATGTTTCAATATGATAATTTATATAAAACTTTTTTATCATTGGGGTTTTTTATAGTTGTATCACGTTTTAACTGTTGTAAGCTGCCTTTGAGTCCCGTGTTGGGAAGAAGATGGGGTATATATTAAATAAATAAAGATGGAAAAAAGAGAACATACTAGTCAAAACACTAGTGGTCGGTTCTTAAAAGCCTGTCAGAATAGAAAAGCTTTCATGTGATGGTGGTGATATTACCTTTTCGGTTATTCATGTCCTGTCTTTTTCCCAGCTTTGGATTTTAAGGCTACTTACAAAAATTAAAGAAACCTGGAGATAGTAGAAAAGAATATGAAATAAAATGGTATAATCAAAAGTAAACTACAAACTATCAGAACAATTAAAAGCATTTTTTTAAAAAAACCCTTTTAAAAAAACTTTTAAAAAAGTAATTAAAAACAGCGCAGCATATTATGAAAAGCCCTTTCCCTAATGTCAGTTTTCCCAAACAGCTGTTAAAAAAAGGACCTGTTCCTTTGCTGCTGGAGGCACGCTGTGGAGATAGCCCACAAAAAACTTGCCTTGTTAGACATGTGTTTCTTATGCACTAAGTCACCCTTTTGCGTTCATGTTCACAACCCCTTAACAGAAAGAGGGCTCAGACAGCCATAGATTAGGGTTGGGAATTTTGCAGCCCTCTGTGTGTTGTTGAACTGCAGCTCCCAGCTTTCCTTGCTCGTGACTGCGCTGGCTGGGGCTGCTGGAAGTGGTAGTTCAGCAACAACTGGGGGGTGCATGATTCCCACCCTGGTTGAAGTGGTGTGATCCCAAAAACTGTTAAACCCACAGGCTCTGAAGAATAAGTGCCAACTGATGTATGTGGGTGTGTGGAACTTAGCAGAAAGCTGGCATGGATGTCTTTAAATGACAGAGTATAAATGCATGGGTGTGAAGAAAACTAAAAGCAAAAGGAGAGTTTCTCTGGGGATTTTGGAATCTGTGTTGTGGCTAAAGGTCATTTGACAGCATTGAAATGTCTTAATGCTGTGAGGTTATGGGCAGCTCCAGGAGGGAGCTAGTCAGTAGGGATGGGAAGGAATTTTTGTGAATTCTTCCCAGAGTTACCCAGTGTGACCCTCCTGAGACCCACTGTGAAATAAAGCGGGTTATGGAAGATGCCTCTGGTAATCTGATCCAACAAAGGAGAGAAAGAAAATGCAGGTGGAATTCAGAGCAATGCAGCAAAACCAAGACTCCATATTTTTCATGTCCTTTCTAGCCAGGCAGTGATTTCATTTAAGGAGGCCCATGCTGAGCTTCTGCATCCCTCCTCTTCATTTCCATACCCTCTCTTCTTCCTTTGCTCAGGCGACTTGGATGCAAAGTGTTACGGTTGTGGAATTAGCAGTTAGAGGCAGGCAGTTAGTGAATAATTCGGGCTCTTTTGGCAGGACCCGCCTTGGGCTCTTGCAGTGACACGCTCAGTACAGGCAGGGTGTTGCAGTCTGTTGGAGCACTTTCTTCTTAGCAGGATGTTCAGATGTCCCTGGAAGCAACGGAGTTTGCATCTCAGGGAGTGATGGGGTGTTTCTTCTTTCCTTTCCCCTTCCAGGTTCGGAATGGCCACATTAAAAGAATCACAGATAACGATATTCAGTCTCTGGTGCTGGAGATTGAAGGAACCAACGTCAGGTAGGCAAGGAGCCACTGGCAGGACTTCCTTAAAAGCCCCTTGAGAGTTACATGCAGTGGGTGGTGGGGAGAGGACAAATTGGGGGTCTGAGCCTGGCTCCCCTCCACCCTCTTCACTCCCAGAAATTAGGGCTTTCTGCTTCTGAGGAAGCCAGCAAAACCACACCTGTGAACAGCGGTTGTTGAAACGTCCCCCGTTGCGCCTGTGTGATGACTGTGGGAGTAGGGGAAACCGTTGTGGTAGCTGCCAAAATGCCGTTTTGCCTGTGCTTCTCTCCCCCGACAGTACCACATACATTACGTGTCCTGCTGACCCAAAGAAGACGTTGGGGATTAAACTACCCTTCCTGGTGATGATAATCAAGAACTTAAAGAAATACTTTACCTTTGAAGTACAGGTGTGTGCCCAGAGTGGAACTACAGTCCAAGGCTGTGAGGAAAGCCTGTTGTAATGGTGCTCTAACACACTCAGAGCTCCTCACTATGGCTGAGGTCCAGCTCTGTCGTTTTCACCCAGTTCCTCACCTAAGTCAGGCCCTTGCCAGGCTGCCGTTGCTTTGCCTTCTGCCATGAGAGGGCAGGCAGGCGGCCCGGTCCATGACGGTTGTGCTTGTTTCTCTGGGTGCAAGAGAAGGAGCAGCCTCTGCTCCAACGTGAGGCGGGACGGCTCTCCTTTTGATGGTGTATTTCCGTGCCAGGTGCTGGATGACAAAAACGTCCGGCGGCGCTTCCGTGCCAGCAACTACCAGAGCACCACTCGTGTCAAGCCGTTCATCTGCACCATGCCGATGCGCCTGGACGACGGCTGGAACCAGATTCAGTTCAACCTGTCTGACTTCACACGACGTGCCTACGGCACCAATTACATCGAGACGCTACGGGTCCAGGTAAACAGTTTCTCTAGCTGAGGGGATGAGGTGCCGTTGGAAGGCCTTCTCTCCGCTCCCCGAGAGGCTGTTTGGGAGGTTGGCAGGCAGGGCTGTGCTGAACATCCTGGCCTGGCATGTGGCAGTTGGTCTGGGAATTTTATTGATCAGCAGGTCAGCTGGCTAAGGATGTGCACATGCGGCTGCTTGTGAGGTTTCTGTGCATCTGGTGCAATGCTGTCGTACATTGGAAGGAAAGAAATGTGAGAGCCCTTCCTCTTAAGAATAGATTTTGATCAGTGCACTGAAAGTTGGGTCATGTTGGGGTTCTTTATAATACGGGTTGAGCGTCCCTTATTTGAAACCCTGAAATCAGCTGTTGTATGGTGGGTGAGTGCCTGGCCATACCGGCCTTGGCACAGTCAGCTGTCATGATCCAGGAACCACAGCGTAGCTGCACTGGGGAAATTTTATTCTACACGGTTGGGGAACAGGGTCTGTGCCTGAGCCAGGCCAGGCCAACCATCCAGGGACAAAAATTTCATCTCATCCATGGGAAGCTGTGCACCCACAGACTAGCCTGTTCTGATTGGTGGCTTAACATAATCATCAAGACAGAGAGTTGGTTCTCCCACTGGGGTGAATCAGGAGGAGGGCTTCCATAACAGGCATCCAGTGGGCCTGTCCTTCTCTGTGCTCTTGATCAGTTGGGGCATGGCTCTTGTTCCTGCGGATTGCTTTTCCTGCAGGTGGGGAAGAAGAAAGTTGATGGTTGGGCTGTTCTAGGTAGTGGCTGACTCTGCTTCTCAGTGAACTGCCTGTTAGAATTCCGACTGGGACAGGCTGGGAGGTGCTGGAGTACTTTGAAACAGGGAGGATTCCCAGTTGCTGCGGCAGGTGGCCCTTTCAACCTGGTTGCTTTTTCAGATCCATGCAAACTGTCGCATCCGCAGAATCTACTTCTCTGACAGACTCTACTCTGAGGATGAGCTGCCTGCTGAGTTCAAGCTGTACATCCCAGTCCAGAACAAGGCCAAGGTGAGTCCAGGACCAGGTTAGCCTTCAGCATTTCCCCTGATTTCAGGTGGTGCTCCTCTTTGGGTGGAGGTTGGTCTCTGCCCAGCACAGTTTCCCAGGAGTGGGGGCTCTTTCTTGCTCCTCCTTTAGGACGGAGGAAGGTGACAGTTGGAGGTGGGGAGCTGCATTTGCCCCCCTCGCAGAAGGGCAGCAAGCTGGCTGACTGGGATGGGAGCCCAGCTGGCCGAGAGACACCCAGGCTGCTTCTGTTAGTCAGATTTTTGAGAGCCAGCTTCAGCTCCATCCTGAGGTATCAGTGGCAAGAACGTGGGGGAGAGTCCTAGCTGTTTGAGTAATTCCTCTGATTCAAACCTAAGTAGCTGGACGTGGTATCTGCAGAGAGTTCAGGCCTCCTGTTTCCCTAACCAGTGAAGAAGCAGGCACTGAAAAGCCTGTCAGCATTTTGTGGTGGGGTGCTGCTGCCTTTGTCAGGAGGACCCTTTGTCAGCTGGGTCACCTGCAATTCAGACAAGAAGAGCCATCAGATGCCAGTGCAGTTGCGACCCGGTGTGGGAGAGGAATGCTGTCTTTGTCTCTCTTTCTCCTTCTCCCTACATAGGTGTTCCCTCATGCACAGGGCCCTACTTGAGGGGGGCATTGTAATTAGATCTCCTTTGGTTTAAAGAAGAGTTAGAAATCTGGATGTCTTTGGAATCAGTGTCTCTTTGTATCCCTCTTCCCCACACAGCAATGACGTCACACCAGGAAGTCCTCTGAGAGACGCGCTGCGAAGATGGATAGCAGAGTGTGGGGTTTTTTTAATTAACAAAATTTAGAAGCTGATTTACGTCCGGTAACTTTATTTAATAAAAAATGGTATCTGTACTGCTGGGACCAGATACAGGCCAATGTTCTGGGCAAGAGATGGCCCGTGATCAAGCTTGCAGTTTTCAAACTGTCCCAGATTGAGTGTGAATTGGGAGAGCTGCTGGCCTTGAATGCACGCAGGAACCCCAGTTGGAACCGGCCTGAGGTCCTGCTGCCCCCTCAGATGCCAGAGGCTGTCTTGTGCCCTTCTTACCTTGTTTTGATGTATGCTCCCATTGTGTGGACTGCTTCCCTCCTGGACGCTGCTATTAAATATTTGATTTTCTTTGTAAGACTGGTTTTGGTAGTGCCTCCTCCTCCCCCGATGGTGCTGAATGAACGGTGAAGCCAGCTTACCTGCCCTCCTTGTAGCTAAATGGGGATGGAGGGAGATGGGTGTTGCTGTTGGCAGAAGGTTGCTGGGGCTGCCCAGCCAGTCTTGGCCCCTGTGCAGCCAAACCCCAGGGTGTGTCTCCTGCTCGTGGGCCAGGGGAAGGTGGGAGGGGTTGAATGAGCTTTATTGGGTGTCCAGGCCAGTCAGCCTTCAACAGAGGTGCCCACAGATCCATCCAGCTGATTCAAACGCAAAGAGGATTGGGAGACTGGGTGCTCCTTCTGGGCCATTTTGCCAGATATTGCCATCTGCAGACAAATAGCTCTCCAATGGATCCAGGTTCCATGGCAGACATTGTCCCACAGAGCTCATGAAAGATACTGAACTGCTTTGCTGTAGCACACTGTCCGAGAGGCATGCCATTGTCTCTTAAAGCTGAAGGTTTGGCCTTGACCTCTCAGAATTATTTCAGAAGGAATCGGGACCTTTTGAGAGAAGTGGAGCCCGCCAGGCTCTTGTCCCGAGAGGTCTTTTCTCTTTCCAAGTTGGATTTCAAGGTACAAACCTGGGGAGGGTTGTGAGCTGTCAGGGGAAGCCCCCCGCCCACCTCACTGTAACTCAAGGCAGACACTGTAAGCAGAAAAGCCTTGCTGGCGCATGCAGCAGAACACGTGGTGGTGGATTCCCTTGGGCATGGAGTCACTGGAGGGCAGCAGAGTAATGCGGAGCGGGGAGGGTGGCTGTGAGGACCCAAAGGTTCTGCCCAAGTGTACCCTGCCTGCCCGCACGCCCATCTGCAAAAATGCATCACTTTTGTGTTGAAGCCCTTCTTCCTTAAAATGGTGGTTTGTTTCTCACATGCCTTTTTTTGTTCCTTCGTGACTTGTAATGCCTGAGAGAATGCTTGCTAAGAGAACCCTTCTGCCAGCTCTGCACATCCCTTGACTTGGAGCAGTTTGGCTGACTGGAGTCAAGGGACAGATGTGCATGTGTGAACCAAACCTCAGTTTGCAGGAATCCCAAGTTCCTGGAATATAGAGTTGGCTTCAGGGGGAGAGCGGCATGCCTTCTGGCTGCTGGAAGACAGCATCCCCTCGGAGAAGGAGGTGCATGGGCTCCCAGCCTGGGTATGTATCTGAAGGCACACCCAGCGATTACTTGCGAGGTGAAAGAGTGCGGTAACAGGCCTATGCTACTGGGGTTGTGGATTCTGACAACGTCTCTTGAGGTTTGTTCCTCCCCAAATGCAGTCCTGATGTCATCTGGAACTTTGTGCTATGCGATCCTGGGGGCTAAAGGGCTCCTTCTCTATCAGCAGTTTGGAAGAGTGGGTTCAGCACCATGGCTGTCAGCCCAAAGCAAGAGAGGCGCCCAGCAGGATGAGGCCTCTCTGATTCCTCAGCCAGTTCCTCACTGGGACCAACAAGCAGGAGAAGAGTGTGAGTGCAGGAGCACCCTCCCGTGGGAGCTGGTAGACCGGAGTCCTCTTCCCTCCGGTGTCGAAAGCCGGGCAGATCCAGGGACTGTTTGGCCTCCTGTGTGTCAGAGCGTGAGGAGAGCTGGGGCTGCAGGATCTCTGCTGCCAAGTGCTGACTCACAGGGCAGCAGGGCAGCCAGCTCCTGAAGAGAGCTGTCGCTTTTTCCATTTTTTTGCTCTGGAGGAAAGGGCCAGCTCTCGGGTCTTTGGCAACTTCTGCAAAGGGGGGAACAGCTTGGCCCGGCCCTTCTGCAGGTTGGGAGGAAGCTTCCCTTGGAAAGATAGCGCCCAGCCCAAGGATGCTGGCCCCGGGCAGCTGTGGCTTCCTGCAGGAACAGGCCGGCAACAAGGGGACCCATGGTAGAGGAAGCGGCCGCCAGGTGGGGCTCTTCTCACATCCCATTTCCGCAGAGCTGCAGCTGCCTGTAAAACATGCGCTGCTTCGGGTTTACAATCCCAATTATGGAATTGCTCCCATTACTTGCCCGCCCACCCCAGTACCTTGGTGCCCATTTTCCCCAGCCGGCCTTGTGCCTTTCTCTCCCTCCCTCCCTCCCTCCCTCCCTCGGGGTGGCCCCAAGTAACCAGCACATCAGTCAGTCAGAACCTGGCAACCCTTCCTGGCAGGTGGAGGTAAAACAGCCTCAAGGAACAGGCTGAGGCACAGTTGTTGGGATTCACTGAGGCAAAAGGAACCTGCCTGCAGAGCAGCCATAAGGATCCCACTGGAAGTGTTTCGCCTTGGATCCTGAAGCCAGAAACTCTGCGGCAGATGTTGGCCTTGTATTATACTTGTATTTCATTTAAGAACATCCTGCTAACCTGGAGCAGCCAGAAAACATCTGGGGAGTGGGAATGAGCAGCTCTTGCCTCTTGGAGAAATCTGTTGCGTTCACAACTGGCTCATAAACAGGTCAACTCTGGGAGTACATGGAAGACAGGAAACATTCCCACACCCCCATGCACAAGTGTGCCAGCCCCTGGGGAAGGCGGCCGTTCAGTTCTAACGTTAAGTGGTTTGGAGCGTCCACAAGGCCTGGTCAGCAGAGTGAAAACTTCCGAGACGGCTCCTCCTGGGGAGTTTGGTCCTTTGTCCTGTGGGCTGGGCTCCAAGAAGAGAGGGAGAGGGAAAAGCCCCATGACCGTAGAGGCGACTTCTCAGGGCTCACCCATTCTTCTTTCTCCCTCGGATGTGTTAGATGGGCGGGAAATCCTTGTACACCCTGCAGTTAGGAAAAATAGAACCCCTCGCCTAAGGACATCCTGTGGGCAGCAGCCTCTTCTAATTTCTTGCCTGATGAGGAGAACCAGTAAATGCCAGACTGACCCCAGTTTAGGCCCTCTCAGCCGGAGCTGCTTCTGAATTGCACAAGGCGGTTTAACAGTATTTCTGCTGGAATAATAATACCTTTGTTGCAGGGTAGGGGAAATGGAATGGGCCTCTTAAATGTAGTTTAGGACCTTGGCAAGTCTCCTTTTCTTCCTGTGGGGTGTTTTTGTACTCCTTGGGCTGATCTAATAAAGTCATTTTGCACTAGCGCTGATTTCAGCACAAGTTTCATGACAAAAGAGGGTGGGGAGGCTAGGAAAATTAACAGCTTGGGGAGCACAGGGCCTGGAATGGATGGAAGCTGCCGTGCCCTTTGGGATGTCTGGACTCTGACGAGAGAACCAAGAAAGGGGGCCTTGCTTGGCCCAGGGGGCTTCTGAAACCATGCAGGATCTAACTTGTGATGCTCTTGGGCATTTCCTGTGCCTTGGGCCCCTGGCTCTGGAGCTCGGCCACAGCCTCCTGCTTTCTTCTCCTCCTGGCAAGGCTCAGGACTTACCCATGATCTCTTCCAAAAGGCCCCTCTTGCTGCTGTCCAGTTGCCAGCAACTGGGGGGCTCTCACTGATCCTGGGAAACAACAGGGCTGTTCTGCTCTCTGCCCCGCAGGATCAAGCGCTCGATGGGCGTCCTCTTGGCATGGCCCTAGGACATCCGCTTCCTGGGTCTCTGAGATCTGCTTAGCCACCATCCTGAGGGTCCAAGCCATTTTCCCTCAAGGAGGGTGTGCGCTGGGGAATGGAGGGGGGTTATTCTTCCTTGCAGATGTGGCTTTAGGGGCTGGAACCCGTGAGTGACTTAGGAATGCATTATGTTCCCCCCAGGGAAGCGCTGGAATATCTTTGTCCAACGCAAGGTGTCAGTATTCAGTTCAAGGTTGTGGGAAGCGAGTTGTGCCGGGGCAGCTGTACTTTGCACATGTGAATATTGTGCCTGCAGACAGGCCGTTGCAGTGTTTCACTAAAAAGGTGGCATTGCACACTCATGGTGTAACTTTATGAGGTATAAAGTTACAGTCAATCCTCCCCAGGATCTCAGCCCAGGTCTCTTCTGGAGCAGGGATGTGCAGTCCTCCAGCTGGTGGAGTGTAACCGATGTGCCTTTGCCAAACTAGCCAAAATGGGAGGAGTTGTTCAACATCTGGAAAAGGGCTAGAGGATTCCCAGTCCTGCCTTGGCGGCGTCTGGTCGCCCTGTGCCCTCTCCATGTGCATCATGTCCTGGTCTGGAGTGCACGGACTGGCATTAGCAGTAGGCAGAAACAGCCCTGCCTTCAATGTCTTGCTTGCCTGTGAGCCAGAACAGAGGGTGTGGGTGTCCTTTGTTGTGGGGAGGATTTTGCTCCAGCAAGTGGAATGAAGGTGCATGCGAATTGCACAAGGCCCCGATTGTCCTTGCTCCTCGGGATCCGGCCCTGTGACTTGCGCACATCTCCCCTCAATCTCAGCACCCTTTTCTCACTTCCTGGCGCCTCTCCCCCACCCCACCCTCTTGCCCTTGGGCCCCAGCCAGCCACAGATGGCTGGCCAAGCCATGCCCTGGCTGTGCTCTCCCCCTTCATAAAGGAGCCCACATCTCAAAAGACTGACAGGGGCCAGGGGCCTTTTGGAGGCAAGGAGGGCCCCAGAGGGGGCATAAAGGAGCCTTTCTCTGTGCTCGGCAGAGATGCACCAAGGGGGGAGGGAGGGAGGGAGAGGACTGGGATTCTCTTCCCTTGTAAAGTCAGGGAAGAAAGGAGGAGACTGGCTGACCGACTGGGTGTAACTTACTGCCACAGCTGCCAGGTTTGCTAAGAGGGCCGACTCCGTGCTGGGCTACTGCCAAGGCAGCGAAAGCAACACCCGGCTGCTGGCTGAATGGAAAGGCTGCAAGAAAGCAGGCTGGGTTGGGGAGTGGGAGCAAAAGGCCGATTCCGCCCACGCTGAGAGTCGGCTCTTCAGAGGTGGCTCAGGATCTGTTTCCAGCCCCAGGGACTGATCTCTCAGAGGCCCTGGCCAGGATTGCATTGCCCAGCCATGTGGACTTTTGTCTGGCCCCTCATGGCTTGTACCTCCTTGCAGAGCTAGAGCAGCCTGCTGGATAACTGGGCCAGGGCAAGGTCCCCCCCCCCCCGCAGTCGGCTACTGTCAACTCTGGCCAGCAGAATTCGTCACTCTTCAGGGATTCAGGGCAGACTCTTTCCTGTAATTGCCCCGTGGGGTTGCCCAGGCCAGAGTGGGGCATTTATGGGACAATCCTCCTTCTGGGGTCAGTGATGATGTTAAGAAAGTGTTGACCAAAAGGATTAATTTCATCAAAGTGAATGATCAAAGGTTCTCATCAAAGGTTTTGGTCATTGCTGGCCAGTTGGTGCATGAACAAGCTCCTTGTTTCTCTCATCTTCTCGGGCCATATAGACTGCCAAATGTGCCAAAAATAGGTGAGGGGGAAAGCAAAACCTGAAGTGGAAATGGAAAAACTGGAAGTCCAGAGGCGTTTTTCAGTATATGCTTTTTTAATATGTGAATTGCTGCCCCTTGAGGCTTCCTGGTGAGGCAATCACCCTCTTTTTTTCAGCCAGAAAAAGGACATTCAAGTTGTGGCCCGCAGAAAACAAACACCTGATCCCCCCACCCCAAGAAGTAGACAACACAGGGCAGCACTGCAGCACCAAGTAATCATGTTAAATGGGGGGCAATTTATTGCCCTAATTGTTTCAGTAATAAATTGATGCCCTGGAGATCAATACTGCTTTTGCTGCAAATGCAGTCTCAGAAAGACTGCCTCGGTTCCTGGTGCTCTTGGAACAGTTCTGTTGCTTTCTTGCCAGTTCCGTGATGTTGGGAATATCAGGCGAACATTTGTTTTTCCTGGCATTCTACACAGCCAAGTGCGGTCAATTCTATTGCTTCTTGGATGGTAGTCAGTCAGTTCTGGTGCAAGGGCCGAATGAGAGTTTGCCTGTCTCTCCTCCCTCCCTCCCTCCCTCCCTCCCTTCTCTTGTCTTTCTCTGTCCCTCACCCTACTTCTTTTCGGAGACCCACACATCCACTTCAACACATGCAATTGGCTTTTGGTAAAGGGAGTCCCAGAGATGACCAGTCCCCGGCACCCTTCCATGCTCTGCCTTGTAATGAGGTTTGTTCCAAAGGGCTTCAGTTCCTCTGGCTAGTCCAAGGGGGCCAGGGGAACATGGGGGCTATTATCATCTCCCCATGATCTCACATCCTCTGGAGATGGCCAGAGTTCACAGGGTGTAGCCGGGTGTCTCTGGAGGCTCCATCAATGAGCGCATGTATCTGATTGACCTCTTAATGGGGGTCAGTGCTGGAGGCTCAGCGCCTTCCTGGATGAAAGCAAAATCTAATTTGGGCAGCAGTTTCAAGAAAGCCACAGCTGCAAGAGAGAGCCAGGCAGGGGCTTTAATATCCCCACATCTTACCAGGGAAGCTTAATGGGAACCAAGCAGGGTGGAAAAAGTGGTGCTGAAGAGAAGGAAGGGAGGAGGTAGATCCCAAGAGGACACCAGCTTTAAAAACAGCCTCCGGCTGATAAGCTCATCCTGCACTCGCATAATTGAAAGTTATACTACTGTAGGATCACACAGGGATCGTTAGGATTGCATAGCCTGGCAGAGCATTGGGCTTGCCTGTTGAGCAACAGGGTAGTTATTCCCTAACCACCAAGTGGAACTGTTATTTTATTCATGCATATCCTGCCTTTTTCCTGATAATGGGACTTGAGGCAGTTAGTAACATATTTAAAACAATATAAATTAAAAACAATACAAAACGTGCATAAGAGTATATGATTTGAAAAACAAAAGCCTTTCCACAAACTCCTGCAAAGTGCAACTGTTGGTGTAACAGTCTGTATGCCAAGGTAAGTCTTCCATGGCTTGGGTGTGCGACCCACCCTGTCCTAAATTTGTGGGCTTTGTGTGCTGAGGCCCTCCTGGGTGGGGACAGGAGTTTCAGCCAGCAGGACTCCCAGTGGTGGTAGCCGGCTGGGGATTTCATGGGCCTAATTTAGGAGAGCCCTGCTGCCAAACCCAAGCAGGGCACAGGGCAGCTCACCAACCTGAGAAGATCTGGGTTGTTTCTTGTGGCACCCGGCTGCACCAAAAGGGTGGCACCAGAAGAAAAGGCCTTGGCTTTTGTCCCAGAGGCTGATGGCTACTGCCCACTGACCCGGAGGGGCAGGAGGTGAGGTCATCCAAAGTGAAGCCAATTGCAGCTGAGATCCCACATCAATTGGACAGAATGTGACTTTACATGTGCAGAGTTATGCAGGAGTTGCACCACGCCAGCCATGTACAAGTGTGCAATGCACATCAAAGAACATTGATGTGTGACACACAATGTTTAATATGCCTCCACGTGAAACATGTGGCTGTGTGCAACAGCATTAGGTGTGCAACTCTGCAACCCTGAAGTGAATATGCCCACTCTCCATCAGACCAAAATATTTCCATAGGGGAATTCATGGCTGTGCAAGACACCCACAAGATGTCAGCTTACCTCTGATTTCCCCCCCAGCCTCTTCCTGTGCAACGTAAGAGGATCCCCAGTAACCCTCGCTGGCTGGGAAGGGTCTGTGGGGGGCAGGTGGGCAGTATTCTGTCTACGCAAATCGTAGGGCCACCCTCAGCTCCCTGGAGAGCATTTGAGCAGATGCAGCAACTGGCTTCCTTTTCTGGTTGAACTAACCATAGGATTCATCCCATAACCTGCTTTTCTCCATACATGCATGAGCACGCACGCACGCGCACACACTCAGCCATACCCTTCCTTTCTTGTCCTCACATTTTGGGAGTCTTCAGCTCAGGCTGATTACCTTTCCAGACCAACGCAAGGGTTCATCAGCATTCATGCCAGGGGGCCACAGGTAATATTTCAGTCATGATCGGCAAGGAAGGACATCGTGTTTCACAGGGACACAGTGTGTGTGTGGGGGGAATGAAACATTTTGTGCCCTTAGAGTACGCTGAAACAAGTTTATTACATTTCTCATGGTTTTAATCGGCATTGCCGTACCCTTGGACCATCACCTCAGCACGCTGTGATGGAAAGGACTTTTGGAATGTGGCAGGATGGGCCGGCTGGCTTCCAAAAGCCCACCTGGCTCCCCACGGAAGGAGCAGAGACTGTGAGGAAGGCAGAGCCACGGCAGATGATGCCTCATGTTGTTGTTCTCACTGTTATGTGACTTAAAATTAACTCCAACTGATGGTTACCCACTTGCAGGGTTTTTGTTAACTATTCACAGGCAATTTGCCATTCCTTTCCTGTGAGGCTGAGAGAGTGTGACCTGCCCAAGGCCATCCATTGAGAGGGGATTCAAACCCTGATCTCCCAGAACGCTGGTCCAATGCTCAAACCTTTACACAACGCTAGCTGTCTTTGTTATGCACCTTCAAGCCCACTACGACTTATGGCATTAACCTTGGAGTGGTTTATGCAGCACTGCAGACCCAGTATTCCTTTATTCTTGGCAATGAAAAGGTGTGCTGTTGTTTTCTTTGATGTTCCTGAATTGAAGCTTTTGAAACCTCTAAGCTCGGTTCCTTGAACCTGGGGCTCTCCTGCACATCACAGATTGCCATGGCTCTCTTTCTGGACCCGTGCACCAAGAGCTCTCATTGTGCTGCATCACCACCACCATCGCCCCATTCATCCTACTAGATGCCATCATAATTTCCAGAAGCGGCCAAACATATTGTCTCAAAGCGGTGTCTGGACAGCAAAGCTTTCCATGTCCACTGTGCATTAATTGTTCTCTCAGTTCAGAAGGAGCCCTTTGGCTTCAAGACAAAAGGACCTTAGATTTCATTGGCTTCGTTTGCCTTAGTGGCTGGATGCCTTTGTTCCCACAGTCTCCAGTTTCCTTTCTTACTTTCAAGCAAGACGGCCTGCCTTATAAAGAGGTGATTTTTCTAGACTGGCTTTTCCCTGTGCTTGTAGGATGTTGCAAGTGGAATCATAGCGCTATAACAGTCCAATGTGGAAATGGCCTTAGACTGGCATACTGCTTCAGTGGGATGCTTGTTGCCTGTGCTGGTCTGATGCTGACTTTTTAAAAATTCTGCATCTGTAATTCTTGTGTGAGATTTGATCATGTAGGCCACCTTGGGAAAGAATAGCGCTTTGCCCTTCAAGGCAGCGCACAAATATTTTAAATGCAATCAGTCAGTGGAATAACAGCCTTGATATCATCAGGAGCCCCACAGACTGCCAGGAGTGAAGACAAGTGTAAAATACCTAAATAAATGCTCACATTTAGAGGGGAGGTGCATATGAATTTCAACGTGGAAAGTGGGGGAAAAAAACTTCATGTAACCTGCAGGAAGAAAACACAGGTGAGATTTGGAGAAATGCAATGAAATTGGGAGGGTGACAGATTCCCATCCCTGGCTTTTCTGAGGTTTCCATGCCTGGGCTGAGGCAGGAAACTGGAGCAGCAGCCAAAAAGCGTTGTCGGTGGAAAGTTCACTTCCTCTGAACTCCAAGTGAACGGATGCGCCAGGGGCCGCAGAAGGAAGGTTGTTGCTGATGCCGGATCCAGGCCCAGAAAGACACGGGGGAGAAAAGAAGCGCCCACTCACGCCACTGGTTTGGGAGGATTTTAATCTGGGACTGGACACAGCCACCAGAGGCTGTAGGGAAGCCAGAGAAAAAAGAAGAGCCAGCCCAACAGGGTAGCAGCAGCAGCAGAGAGAGCCAAGCCTGTTGCCCTGGTGGCTTCCGTGCATTTCTGCCCACGTGCTGTGTTGCTAGCCCTCAAGGAGGAAAACCAAGAAGGTGAAGGGGGAATTTGGCTCTATTCCCTGTGACACTGCTTCTTTTCAAAGCCAGGCAGCAAGAGAGGAGGAGAAAGCATTGCAAGGCCACCAAAGGATCTGCCAGCACACGTCTGATGAGACACCACACTCAAGAGCACAAAGTGGACATGCCCCTCCCAGCCATGCGTGCTGCCCTCCACCCCTCCAGACCCCCTTGGCTGCCCTGTTTCTGCCACCCCCCGTGAGGACTGAACTGGCCCTCTGAGAAACTTCCTTCAGGAGCATGCAGATTTTAAATAAGCTGGGAAGCCTCCTTGTACTCTTTAACATCACAAAGTGTTCCTTTTTCAAGACCAGAAGTGGGTTTCTGAGCACCTGTGGAATTTCTGACAGGCTGTGCAAACCTCACAGCATTGCAGGGGCAAGGAAGTATCCCCTGGATACAGCTGCCTACCACTGCTATAGACCTGGGCACAGAAAATAACAAAACAAGAGGTGACATGATAGAGCCACCTTTAAATATCTGAAGGGATGTCATGCAGAAGGTAGAGCCAGTTTGGTCTCTGCTGCTCCAGAGAGGAGAAGACGAGCCATTGGGTTCAGATCACAAGCAAGGAGATTCCAGCTGAGCCTTGGAAAGAAATTCATGATAATAAGAGCTATTCGGGAGGTGGGTACCTGCATTTGCAAGGGGTTGGACTAGATGGTGGGAAATGAGCATCGTGGAAGTTACCACATCCTCGAGAGGTGGCCGACTGAATGAGGCCCTTCCCAAACACTTGCAGGACTGGCACAATGGCTATTGAGACCTTCAGTGGGCTGGTACCTCATGGAAACCATGGAAGCAACCTCCCAAGGGAAACTCCAACTCCGGGACGCATGTTGGGTGGCCAAGTGGGCACTGTATGGCCCCAAACTAGAGTACATTGTTGGACTGCAAGTTCCATAGTCCCCCAGTCAAAATGGCCACTGCCGTCTAGAGATACCGGTTGAAATGGAACAGAATGTCTCAGCAGTTGTTGATTCTCTTTCTTCGGAGGTTTTTATATGGGGATTGGATGACCATCTCTCCAGAGTGCAGCAGCTGTGGATTCTTGCATGGCAGAATGAGGGTGGAATAGATGGTCTTTGGGGGTATATTCCAACTTTACAAATAAAACCAGTTACAAAGCTCTGGGAAACATAGGATGCCATAATGAGCGGCAGAAAGGGGGGCATGGAAGTCATTCTCCTTTCTGAGCCCCACTTGGGGTAGCTGAGGTCACAAAATGGTTTTCATTTCCTCCCTGCAACTACTTCCCTGACTTTTAACCCAGGAGATCTGCATGCACCCAGACAAGGCGCACCACAAAGCATTCAACTCACTGCTAAGCCCAGGAACAAACTGGGCTAATCCACAACCTCACAGCCAGGAAACTCTCATTTACTAGAAGTACAACTTAAAAGCAGACACATACTTTTAAAAAAAAATGCTGTTATGCACACCGAAGGGGAAATGAGCTTCGCACTTGGAAACATTCAGTGTCAGCACAAATGTTGTGTTTTATTGGCAACCTGTGAAAGATGAAACTGATTGATTTAGCAGCTCTGAGTGTGGCAAAATTAATGGACTTCCAGTCTTTTCATTAGCAAATGCCTTGCCATATTCAGCACAGAGCTGGCACCGCCTGATAAACAGCAAACCTGGAGCCCCACGTTGGCTGAGACAGGTCTCTAAGCAAGTGATGCTGGGGCTACCTTTTCCTCTTACAGCATAAGGGGCTCTGGGGGCCAGGGACTCTCCAAAGCTTGCATTTCCTTTTCTTCCAGCCCTTCAGCCCACTTCAGCTCTCTCAGCAAGGAACTGGGGACTTCCTTGGCAAAGGTATAGAACAGCATATTCATTTAGGACAGTAAAAGCTGGCTGGAAGAGGGCTGGGGCAGGAATTTAGGATCAGAAGGAGGCTGCTGCCCTGGCTATCAACCCCCAAAGCGGCGTGTTTCTCCTGGGTGCCTGCAAAGGTGCTGCTGCCAGCCAGAAGCCCCTTTTGACCCATCCACCCTCTGTACTAGCATCACCCAAACTCAGTCCTCAAAGCCAAAGATGCACAGCCTCAATGCTGGCACGCCACGCAGCCTGCCTTGCAGATGTCTTTTGCAACAGCAGAAGAGAGCTACAGAGAGATGGGTCCAGTCGCCAGGAACCCCGAGCGAAGGCCAAGAGGGAGGAAGCGGGAGACAGAGCCTGCATGTCAGGAGCCGCTTTTGCCAATACCACAGGGCTACTTTTCAGAAAGGCAAAATAGTGCAGCTAGGAATTATTTGGGGTGTCCCAGGATCTGCCTTGTGGAAAGGGCTTCGAGGCACCTTAAATGGAGACTTGGCATGCAAAGAATCCCACCTGAGCAAGGGCCGGTCCAGTTCTCTCCAGTCAGAGGGAAAAGGACTGTCCGCACTGTCTGCAGTCTGATACCGCTTTAACTTCCACAGCTCCATCCTATGCAATCCTTGGGTTTGTAGTCTGGGTGAGGAGCTTCTCAGCTCTTCCCATGCTGCAGTTCAGGGACACGGACTACAGCAACCCACCAGCAAATGCTAAGTCCCTCCCCAACCCACAAATCCCAGGAGTCTCTGGGGTACAGCCGTGACAATTAAAGGGGATTCACAGTGCTATGACTGTGGAGTGCAGACCTCCCGCTCCTCCATGAAAGTGGGGAAGAGTGCATGGGAAAGGAGTAGAGGGGTGGTCAAAGCCCTGCCCCTGGTGTGGACGATGGGCTCAGCGCCACCTGTCCTCGCTCTTTCCTCCCTGGATGGCCCTTTCCTCACAGGGGCAGAGATGGCTCCATACTCTTCTCTTCACTCTTCACTTGCAAGTGGCAGAAAGGCTGTTTTACATTTCTTAAAAAACAGAAAGCCATCTAGAGAAAGGACTCAAAGGCCGCACAGTTGGCCTGGGAAGTTCTCATTCAGAGACAAAGCAGCCGTTTTAGATCCGCATTTCCACCCTTTCCCACTCCGTGGTCACTGAAGAACTGTGGTTTTCCAAGCCTGAAGAACTTGCAGCAAGAGTAGGAATGGTGCTGGACTGCAGCTCCCACAATCCTTCACCTGCTGGCTATGTTGGTCAAGGCTGATGGGCATTGCATGCCAACAGCATCGCCTGAGGGGGCCCACATTTCCCAGCCTACCCAAGAGAGCTTCTACCATGAGTCCAAGTGACTGGAGGGAAGAAGGGAGGCCGCTTAGCTACGATTGGCAGCAGAGAATAAAGGCGTTATGGGCACGGTATTGCAAAGGCTACAGCAGCTGGCGCTCCTCATGCGGGATTTATAGATGCACCTCTCACCAAACGGCCAAGCCAGAAATCAGAGACAAACCCTTCCAAAACGCAGTGCCAAGCCACTCGGAAGCTGCACAATCGATGCAATACATCCCACGCCTGCTTGAATCCTGCCCAGCTCACAAGCCGCACGGAAGGCAGGAAGGAAGGACAGGGGTTGCAGGAAGGGAGCCTGAGGGAAATGGAGCACAGAGGTGGGGGGAGACGGGGAGGGCAAGACAGGCACGAAAGCCCAGAGGCTCCGGCCCCTCCACAAGGGTAAATGCTACCTGGGCGTTCTCTTCCGAGTGAAAAGCACAGAGTCTCTTTGGAATGTTACAAACCTGTCCAGAGAAGAGACAGCCCAAGGACGGCCATCCGATTTCTCCACGCACTCAGAGGCTTGGAGCCAAGACTCGCAAGCCTGCTGGTGGAAATTTTTACTGGAAGACGCCTGCCATTCCTGCGAGGAAACTTCCAGAGAAACTTATTTCTCCAGTTCCTCCGCCATTCACATTCATTCTGTGGGAGGCTCAAGGGATACATTTTGTTTGATGTCAGCCCAGTTCCTGTAATGTGAATATATATCTTTAAGTCAGGGAATCAGCCCCAGGAGTTGCTGGGGGAAACTCACCCCACGTGCAAGTGAGTCTTCCCATTTCCAAAGCCCAGAAGACATTCAACCAATTGCTGTTCCTGTTTTTTGGGGGGTGGGTGGGGTGAGAAACATGGACATCCCCTCCTCACAGAGGCCAGGAACATCCGGCTGCTCAAATCCCTGTCTAGAGGAAGCTGGGGCTAGCAACTCCAGGCAGAGAGATTTAAAGGGACGGCCAGTGATCATCCTCGTCACCCATCCCATTCCAAAACAGCCAGAAGACCCAGGTAGCATCAAGGGAGCGACTCTGCCGGTCAGGGCCTGTTTCTGAAAGACAACAGCAAGGGACAGGGGGAATGGAAGCTGGGAGGGCTGGGGAGACTGGGAAGAGGTAGGAAAGGGCCAGTAGTAGTCACACACGGGGAAGGAGAGGTGGAAGGCTGGGGAAGCCCCCCAAGCCACCCCCTTCTCCACAGAGTCCTGCTCTGTCTCCTCCCATCCACAAGCCCGGCTTCAGTGATTCCAACAGTAGTACATCATGAGTCATTACAGTAGAAAAAAAAGTTTTCCAACTTTTGCTTTGCAACCGACGAGGCTACTGGGAATGGGTGGGGGAGACCTCCAAAAACAGAAGTCAAGGATGCTGGTCACTTAACGTGGGGCCTCTCCTCAGCCATCTTCCGTGGGTCCCTGGCCCTCTACTCTTGTCTGGCCAGTTGCCACACAGGTGGGAATTAGGTCTGGAACAGTTGGGCCAGTTGGCCCTGGAATGGGGAAAGAACCACAGGAAAACACCGCGGCATCTTCTAAGGAGCTAAAAGGCCGGCCATCTCGCTGGGCCTCTAAACACAACAGCAACAAAAGAGCTCCATGGGCCCAGTTGGGCAGGAGCAGCACGAGGCTCAGTTTTTCTGAAGCACCTGCATGGAAGGGACCGGACACGCGCGACTAATCTGCCCCGGTCAGCCACCATTCAAGTCCTTGGAGACCACGGGCCAAGGATCGCCAAGCAGATACTGGATCCCAGAGGAGGAAATGGGAGAGGGAGGAATCCACAGGTTGAACCCCCAGTAGCAAAGAGTGGAAAGGGGTACGTCAAAACTGGGTGGGGGAGGAGAAGATCCTGGTTTTGGAAGGGGGCAGGAGGTATTATCTCACGTGAGGAGGCAGCAGGGGGATGGGCAGGCAGGGGGCTGGCAGGGCAGGGGTCTACAGAGAAGCAGAGGCCCACTGCTCACCCTCTTCCTCCTTCCCTGCAGCCGATGGTGGAAGGGCCACGGGTCCCCCTTTAAGGCACCCAACCCTGGCTGAGGCACGAAGGCTGAGAGTCACAAACCCACCTTCCCCACAACAGTCCTGGAGCCCCCAAGGTCTGCTTTCCAGCAGGGAGAGGAAAGGACCAGCCAACCCCCCCAGAGACCCTCCGAGGGTTCTTCTCCAAGGGAAGGTGAAGCTGCCCCTCGCTCAGGCTGGGGATCCGGCAGCTCCGACCTGCCACTCACTTGGAGAGAGGGAGCAAGGAGGGCTTCAGACCCACTCCTGGAGGGATCGCTTGCAGTAGAGGAACATGCGGGGCGGCCCCTTGCGCTGGAGCTGGACCATGACATAAACGAGGCCCAGGATGCAGAGGAGGAGGAGGAGCAGCACTGTCACCATGACGATGCTCATGGTCAAGGGGTAATCGTTGATGTGCACCACAATGTCCACGTCGCTGGGGCCGTCGCGGGGGTTCCCTGCTCCCTGCCTCCATCCACACCGTCGCCATAGTCCCCCTCTCTGTCCACAGCCTCCTCTTTCTCCTCCTTCACCCCGGGGTGAGGGTCCACCCGCTCCTCCTCCTCCTCCTCCTCCTCTTTGTTCGTTCCTGGGATGTCTGGGTTGAAAGGGGGCCGGCTGAAATCGGGCCACCGCCGGCCTGGGTCGGGATGGGCCACCACCTCCTCGCGACAGCCCATGAAGTCCCGCAGAATGGACTTTGGGTAGCCGGGCTCCGTTTTCAGGCGCTCGTTGTCGAATTTCCAGTACATTCTGCCTTTGTAGAAATAAGTGTAGGCTGGAAAAGAGGAGAAGGCAGGGGCGGGTCAGGGAGGGTCTCGGGTTCTGCTGGTCCATTTTGTTACAATGGTTGAGAGCACAGCTTCAGGCTCAGGGAGTTAAGGGCAACGGGGCAACGCCACCGCATTAGTGAACTGCAATGCTGCACAACAGAATCTGGATTGCGCCTGCATGCTTATCTGTGACACACAGTCGCGTGCAGTGTGCAACAATGTGCAGTTATTCTAAAGTTGTTTTTTTTTTGGTTGTACCAAGAATTTAATGATCAAGACAAACTGTGCAAAGCCTCTGCATAATTTTGTCCTTTGCCTACTTTATTGTAACAATACAGTTGGCTTTGGCCAGTCTCCCTTTGCTTCCGGCGTTGTTAAAAAGTTTATTGTTAGCTTTCATTTCAAACTCCTCAGTTCACACGTTTGTTCCTCAAACTTCTCCAGTACACACCTGTGTGGGCTGGGGTATTTCTCCCCCCACAACTTACTTGCATCTGGACTCAAGAAGACCCCCTTTGGCGTTGGGGGACGCCTGCCCACACGCTGATCTTCCGTGGGTAGCCCGCGTCTACCGTGTGGCTCTCCTCATTAAAGCGCCAGTACCTGTGGGAGGCAAGGAAAACAAAGACCCTTCCTGGACTCTCTTCCTTTCATTTGTTGATTAAAATCATTTATGTAGTAGTAGTTGTTGCGATGTGCCTTCAGGCCAATGCCAACTTAAGTAATCCCCTCCAAGGGTGAACGCCAGAAGGGAGGCGAAGCTCAAGGCTTCTCCGGCTCGGGGAGGGCAGGAGGCTGGGTTCTGCCTGCCCGCCACCCACCTGTCTCCTCGGAAGAAGAAAGTGTGCCCTGTTGGTTCCCACCAGATGGCAGCATCTATCTTGTCGTAGGGGATGCCCACCCCGTAGCTGGTCAGGGGCTGCGGGTACCCTGGTTCCAAGTTCGCCTCCCGGAAAAGCCAGTACTGATTCCCTGGGAAAGAGAGACACGGAAAAGTCAGGCAGAGAGACTCCACTCCCCTCGGAAGGAGGCAGCTGGGGTCTGGGGTTGCACCAAACGACCTAGTCTGGCATTCTGTTGGCACCACAGCCAGTCAGTTGCCCCTGAGGAAGCCTGCTGGCAGGATGTGGTTGCAACTGAGCCGCCATCCTGTGTTCTCCAGGAAAGCCATCCAGCTTCTGATACCATCCTGACAGGTAGCCGTTCGTGGGCCCATCCTCTATGAATTTATCCAGTCCCCTTTTAAAGCCACCCCAGTTGGCTGCTGCAATACCTGTACCTTGTAGCAAGCAGTTCTACCATTTAACAATGCATCCACGCCCGTGCTTCCAGTGGCTCTCTAGCCTTGTCCAAGGCAGCTCACCTTTAAAGAATGCAAATCGCCCATCCTGCCTCTCGTACGCAGCATCGATGTTCCCAGGGAGGCCCCTCCAGAAGTACCCCACGGGCATCGGGTAGTTGTCCAGCACCCGATTGTGGCGAACGCGCCAGAACCAGCGGCCCTAGAAAAAGAGAAAGGGAAAGAGAGGCTCAGGTTGGCTGCTGCTGCCCTGACTCTCCTCCCACATGGCATTCCCACACGGCAAACTTTCTGCAGCCTCTCCAACAGCTTCCTAGAGCCTTGTCCTCATTTGCAAAGCAGGCAAAGGGGAAAGCCTAGATTTGTGCAAAGGGAACAAAAGGACGCGCTTTGTATCACTGGGATCTGCTTGAGCTTTGGCTTCCTAATTCGGCACAGACTCTGTTTTGCTGGTCAAGGAAGACAGCCCCTGCAGAACATTGCAGGTGGCAGGAGTATCCATCAGCATCTCGGGTATCTCCTTTAGAGTTCAGACTAAAACCCGGAATGGATTGACTGCCTCACTGAGGTGAGGACCTATGACTCCCTCCCCCCTTGTGTTCTACAGAGCCGCCGGGAAGCAGGAAGCCAAGTACCTTGAACACAAACATCTCCCCACGCAGGACGGTCACCGTGTCAAAGTCCCCGTCGCAGATGTTGGGCTCGGACTGGTCAGGATTGCCAGGCCTAGGGGGCTGGTCTGGCTTGCCGGGGGGAGGTGGTGGTGGGGGCCCGGGGGGGGCTTGTGGTCTGGCTTTCGGGGGGCCACAGTGGGGAGTGGCTTGGTGGGCTCTGGTTGTCCCCCCGGAGCACCTGAGGAATAAAGGAAAAGAGGGGAGGGAGAGAGAAGCAGAGAAAAGGGTTGTGGGACACACATTAAGGTAGGGGGGCAGCCTAGGCCTGAGCCTCACACACGCGTGCACGCGGTGGGCAGCGAGCACTCACCGTACAGTTGCTGGATGCCCCGGCGGTCATCTTCCGGCAGCTGGAAGTTCTCCGTGTCCATCCACTGGTAGAAGGGAGCCATGATGGCACTGGGGTTGCTCGAATGCTCCAGTCCCAGCGAATGGCCCAGTTCGTGGACGGCCACCAGGAAGAGGTTGTTACCTGGAGGCAACGGGCTGGTCAGTGTTTGGATGCTGGGGAAGGAAGACGCAGGTCCACACAACCCAGCCTTGAACTGGGGGCGAGTGCCTAACCTTAACCCCAACCCTAACTTCTTCCAGACCCCACTTACTCCTCAGAACTGGAAGAACTACAACGTGGAGAGGGGGATTCATCTGAGCCAGTCCAACCAGCCCAGGATCTGATTTGCAGCAGCCATGGCGCCCCTGGATTTCTGGCAAGAAACCCTCCTGGCCTTACCTGGAGACCCCTGCTATTATTCCGTAGTGGTCTCCCATCTAAGAATTAGCAGCTGCAACCCTGCTGAGCTTCCAAAATCTGATGAGGTTGGGCACGATGGTATGACCCATTGTTATTATTATTAAAAGGTTTATTCCCCCCTCCCCTCATATCAGGAGATCTCAGGGCAGCATACAAGCAAAGCCACTTTGAACAGTTTTAAAAAATTCAGAACTCAAAACAATTTTGCACAATTCTAATTTAAACAGCTGAAAAATATATTGAACAATTTAACAGGATGAAACAGCTTTAAAGATTGCTCGAAAGTTTCTTAGAGAAGTGACCGATTGGACAGCCATCTTGTTTGCCAGGCTGGCGTCATCACCAGTTGCCTTTGCGTTTATGGCAAGTGAGTTTTAGGAACAGCCCCATCCTTGTCCCCCAAGAGACCCTTACCAGAGACGTCTGCATTCTCCAGGGTCCAAGGCTCGTCCAGGTCAAAATGGGCATCGCCTCCCATTCCAGGTCCTGGGAAGTACGCATGGGCGAGAAAGCCTCCAACTCCGTCGAATGGAGAACTGTCCCCATGGAATCCGGAGGCAAAAAGCACCATGATGTCAGCTTCCTTCCTCCTCTTGTGCCCAATCTCCTCATAGGGTATCTCTTGGAAGACCACTTGCGTGGCCTCTTCCCACACTCGGAAAGCTCGGCGGACGGCATCATAGGAGTGGAAGCGTCCCAGTTTCTCTGTGTAGTTCTGGATGCTGGCAGCACAAAGAGGTAACCGGGACGGAGGGGAGAGGGTAAAACATTACTGCTAGTGGATGGAGAAAAGAAGGTTTGGAAAAATACGTAGACTTCACTCTCAGAATTCTCCAGCCACTACGGCCAGGCTGACTGGGCAATTCTGGGAACTGAACTCCAAAGAGTTAACATTTCCAAGCCCTGCTGTTACAGGTATGCATAGTTTGAGAACTTCTGAAAAACCTGCTGAAAAAAACCAGATCAAAACCAGAACCAAAGTTGACTCCAAAGCAACTTCTGGTTTTGAAAAATGGATATTTTTTGATGTGAAACAGCGCCAGAAAAGGGGGTCCTCTGGGAAATTTGGAAGGCTTGGGGGCTTCAAAGGTAGCCTTGATCTTAGCAGCCAGAACACAAATCCCTCCCTCCACCAATTTCTGGAAGCAGATGTAGCGGTAAGGCAGAAAAGCTGAGCCCACTGTCAGAGTGCCACAGAGGTTTGCAGCAAAGGCCCGAAGGTGTGTCGCCCCGGCAAAAAGAGCCAGTTCTTACATGGCACGACAGCAAAGAGATGAGCATTCAGGCCTTTGAGATGCTCCAGGAAATGCAGAAGAAGCGAGAGTGCCTTGTTGCCTTTTACACTCATCCAGAGGACACTTCTTTGCATTTTACCTTCCAGCCTCACCTGTTCCACTCAGGCTTTCGCCTCCTCTTTGGATGTTTAGGCATCGCACAAACCCATCTGGGGGTTTATGCTTCACCTGGGCTGATGCCACCTTCCTGGCCCAGGGCACGAAGGGGAAGCGGGCGGCTGGCAGCAAAAAGAGAGAGGGAGAGACTAAGGGTCTGTGAAAGGGCAGGCGGCATGGTTTGGCGCCAAGCACTACGCTTGGAATCCTGCCATTTCCCAGATCCTCCGTCTCTCTCAGCCTTGCATCTCATACACAATGCAAGTAGCAAATGAACAAGATGCAGGACTATTCCAAAAAAGTACTGTATTCCAAACTCAAAAGAAAAAAAATCCAAACTGCAGACCACTTCTGGTCCCAAGTATGTTAGAAATGCATACTCGACCTGTAACACATTTTTGGTGCCAATTCTATGGGGGCAGAGGGAGCCTCCTCAACTTGACACGCCTGACAGCCCCAACATGTCTTAAGCCATTTCCGCACTAGGCTGTTATAGCGCGATGATTCCACTTTCAACATCCTATGGAGTCCTGGGGTTTGCAGTTTCTGGAGGGGCCGGCCAGTTCCATAGGAGGTTGAAAGTGGAATCATCGCACTATAACAGCCTAGTGCGGAAATGACCTCAATCAGGGCACAATCCTTCCTCACTGTCAGCTGCTCCTTGCTTATTGTTTGCCAAAGTATTCTGACTTCTGTAAATTCTTCATAGACCCAGCGTAATTGGAATTCTGATTTCAGTGCCGGACTAGGACTCCAGGAGGCCAGAGGTCAAACCCTCACTCAGCTACGGAAAGCTGCTGGGTGATTTTTGGCAAGTCACACTCTCTTAGCCTCAGAGAAATGGCAAATCCCTTCTGTCCAAGAAAACCCCATGATAGGTTTGCTTTCTGGTCGCCATGCATCAGAAACAACTCAAAGGTACACAAGAACAACAAAAACAACTCTGCATGTCATATAAATTATTAAGCATCGTCATGCAAAATTGGATCAGCCACATTTTAAAGCACAGAATTTTGAAACATACAAAATTGTGTGGCTTAAGCTGAAATGCTACAGCAAGATAGCTGAAAGCTTACAGGACTGGACCATCACAAACCTCCACCAACCAGACTTACCTGAAAGTCAGGTGATTCTGGGACCACCTTCGCCCGGTCAGCGCGTACCGTTTCCGTCGCATGTTCGCCTTGACCTGAGCGCCAATTTTATCCGGGACTCCACAGCGCGGTCGTTTCATCCACCTAATAATATGCACCAATGGGTGAAGAGAAGCCAGACAGAAAAAGGGAAGGGAAGGAGGCTTATGGAACGATCTGTCAGGAATTCTGCAGCGGTTCAGTTTTTCCCCCATCAAATTTTAACATTGGCAGTTTGTGTGTTTTTAATTATATTGCAATCATTTAATTGGTAAGCTACCTTAAGTCCCAGTTTGGGGAAAAAGTAAGCATAAATAAAGATTAATAACCACCACCAGAATGCCCCCCTTCTAGAGGAAAACCAGCGGCCGAGGACAGAGAATGGGAAATGGAGAGCCGGCATATCCAAGTGTGGATGTTCCTTCATGGCGTCATCCTTTTCCTCCTGAGCCTCTCCTTGCAAAGCGTCACTTCACTCACGAGGCCAAATCCGGCTGCTTCCCCTTGAGGCAATAGCAGAGAGAGATGGGGGGGAGGGACTTACGCCAGCGTCTCTTCATCCAGGACCCCTGTCACCGTGATGCCGTAAAAACTCTGCATCTCGGATATGGCGGAGGAGAGGATCTGGGCCGAGCGCAGGGTGGACATCTGGGGGCTGGAGGGTGGCAGGTAGCCATAGAAGCGCAACCAGGCCTGTGGAGAAGCACTGGCATCACCAGGCAGGACAAAAACACCAAAACTCATGCACAAAAAGAAAAGCCCCACAGACTCTGTTTTCTGCGGTCTTTTTTTTAAAAAAGCCAAATCTTTATTCAGCATAGAATCTGGTCAAACATTCCACAGATAAAATATCATACGCACGCACAAGGACATAGGGCAGTGCATTTCAGCTCACTCCAAATAACATGATGTCGCTTTCAGCCACCATTTTGGACATTTTTTTTTCTTTTCTTTGGTCTGTTTTGGGGAGATGGGAGGGTTCAGGTGAGCAAACTGTTGCCTTTTTAGCTGGCTTTGGGAAATTTTGCATGTTTTGAGGATTAAAAAAATCATCCCAAAATCAGCCTGAATTTTTTTAAAAAAATTGGGGAGGGGTTTTGAGAGGCTTCAGGGATTCCCCATGGGCTGCATTTAGGAGTCCCAAGGGCCACATGTCCCATGTGGGTCACACTTTGCCCCTCTCCCTATAACAAGTCCACAGTTGAATCCAGTGGCAGCAGGCGGCTCTTGTGTCCTGGGGGCACTGGTCTGCTCTGGAGCTTAGTCCAACCTTCAAAGGCGCTGTCCAAGGTACTAAACCTTAAGTTTTTTTAATAGCAGAAATGAAAAGAGGGAAGCTCTCAACTTCAAAGGCAAAACTGTGGATGCTGGCAAGGAAGAGGATTCCTAAGAGATCCATCCAAGGGTGGGCTCCCGTCTGGACACTCTGGCCAGGGGCAGATCTTGAGAGCGGTCTGGCCTCTCAGCCAGAGCCTGAATGGGACAATTGTCCACGGAGAGGACAGCAGCTGGCAGAGAGGGGCAGACACACCATGGGCGCAGAAGCTAGAGACGGACAATCCTTTCCCAGGGAACCGGAGATAAAGAGGAGCAGAAGCATCGTTTCAGATCGAGTCTGCATTCAGGAACTGAACTCCGTCCTATTTCCAAAAGCCTAGAAAAGCTACTTTTGCGCTGTCTGGGGATACCGGGAATGAAGTCCAAAAACCAACTTTTCCGAGCTCTGTCCTGATACTCCCTGCTTCGACACACTTCTGAGTGCTCAAAACAAATAAGCAAAGTCCCATTTGGGGCACAGGGCGTTCATGGGGTAACCCACGAGATCATCCGGTCCAGCCTCCTGACAGTGCAGCAATCCCCAGCTACACACCTCCCCGGAGCCTTATTCTGAGCACACGCGTGGCAGAACAGCCCCCCACAGAGCAGAGGGGAGGGGAGGGGGCCACACGCGCGGGTCCACGCCGGAGGGCTTCCCCACCCCCCTTTCCCGGTCCGGCCTCCGGACCGTCGGGGGATTGCGGGTGGCGGGGAGAAGGGCTTCTTTGGGACGCCCACCCCGGCTAAGAGGACGACAACAGCTGCACGAACTTCCCAACAGGAACTTTCCCAAAGCTCTGGCCCAGGGCGGAAGGCTCCGCAGGGCCCCGGGTACTCTTCCGCTCCCCCGGGGGGTCCTCGGGACCCTCACCGACGGCAGCCGCGGCACGCCGGGGGGGGCAACGGACTCCCCCTCGCTGCTCCCGGGAGAAAGAGCGGGGGCCCAGGACCCCCCCGGCGCCGGGGAATGACCCCTCGGGGCTCTAACTCCCAGCCGCCCCCGCCTGCGAGACCCCCGGGCGGCAGGCCCGCTCGGGCGGCTCGGGCTCTTCTCCCGGGGGCTCGGCGGCGGGCGAGCAGGGAGGGGCGCCCGACCTCCCGCCCGCCGGCCCGGCCTTGGGGGGCCCTCCCGCGGGCGCTGCGGGCGAGGCGACCGGCCCGAGGGACGGAGGGGGGAGGGCGAGGCGGCCGCCCCGCCTGCCTTACCTCGGGGTCCACCTCGCCGGCGACCGCCTCCAGCGGCCGCCCCCGCTGCGCCGCCGCCGCCGCCGCCGCCGCCGGGCCCCCCGGGAGCAGCAGGAGCCACGCAGCCGCCCGCAGGAAGCGGGCCAAGAGGCTCGCGGGCGGCCGGGGCCGCCGCCGCCCCTCGCCGCCGCCGCCGCCGCCCCCCATGCCGGCCCCCGCTGCTCCGTCCGAGGCCGCCTCGCCCTGGCCCCTCCAGCCGCTGCCGCCGCCGCCGCCGCCGCCGCGCCCCTGCTCCTCCTCCTCCTCCTGCTCCTGCTCCTCCTGCTGGGCTGGGTAGCGCGGCCGGCGGGCGGTGGCCACGGTCGCCTTTGTCCCCCCGGGGCTCCCTCCTCGGCGGTCCCGCCTCAGCCGCCGCCCCACCCGCCCCGGCGGACTCCGCGCTCCCTCCCGGGCAGGCGCCCCCGAGCGCCCCGCCCCGCCCCGCCCCGCCCCGCCCCGCCTGGGCGGCTCGCCTGCCGGAGCCGCCGCCGCCGCCGCCGCCGCCGCCGCCTAATGGCCCAGCGGCTCACTGCCCGGCCGTCCCGGCCCGCGGCCAGCAGGAGGCGGAGGAGAGGAAGCCGGGCCCCGGCGCGGGGCGGCCCCCAGCGCCTCCACGGGGCGCCCGAGCCCTCTGGCCGGCCCGCGCGGGCTGGAGCTGCTGGGCAGGGCGCTTTGCCAGCGCGTTGCTTCGGTGGCTGAGGCGAGGCGACAGGGCCCCCGGCCAAGGGAGGCGGCCCACCCCTCGGGCCCCCGGCGCCACCGTCCGGGACTGTGGCTCCCTGTGCCGGGTGAGTCCGGGGGCTCCAGAGACCCAGGGAAGAACGCCCTTTCCCCGCAACGCCGGGGCCCGGGGGTGATGCCGCCACGCTCCTCGGGCTCCCTGGGGCGGGGACTGGCAACCCCGCCCCCCAACCTGCCAGGGACCCCTCCGGTACTCGTCCCTGTTGGCTGCCACTGCGGGCAGCTCTGCACAGACCGGCAGCACAACCGCCCGCAGGGCTGAATACACAGCGCGGCGGTGCTGCGATGCGTACGCTGGACTCTTAGAATATGGTCACAGCTCCCATCATCCCCAGCCAACTTGGCCAGACAGGCGGAGGAAGGCTGCCCCGCACTCCCGGTCCTAGAAGAGGCACCCACTGAGGGGGTGGCAACCAACCCCAAGGGCTCTGACCTCTCCTCTGGTGGAGGGGGACTCCCGGCTGGCTCAGTGCCCCTTCCTCTGTTTTTGGCTCTCCCCTGCTCTGGCCCAGAGCCCCCTCCTTCCACCTCAGCCTGGCTGGGTGCGTTGGGAACCTCTCTGAAGCCCTCAAGGGCAGCCGTTTGTCTTGTGCCAGTCCCAGGGCAAGCAGAGCTTCTTAGGGATTCTGTTCTCTTCTTTCCAAATAGCAAAACCTCAGTGGCAGGGGATTCATAACTACTGCTGAGTGCAAAAGACACAAGAACATGGGAGACAAGCCCTTCTGGTATCTCACAGCTTTTTAATACTGCTTTTCACTCTCAGTATCTCAAAAGCACTTTGCTACAACAAAACCAAGAGCTCACAACAGCAATAAAAACAAGGCCATTTGACATTCGTTAGAAGCCGGGGCGCCGTCGCCCCTGAGAAACGTAACAGAGGAAACTGCCTGGGCAAACAAGCTGGCCTTTATTTGACCGCAGAGGAGTGCCCAACGCGAGGAGTGCGTCTAATCTCAATGGCATGCAAACACACATTGAGCTCTGACCCCTTTGCCTGTTTGAATACCCAACTTGTCCTGGACTTTGTCCTTCCCCAGGTGAACAAGCAGGTTTCCCGCTGCTCCTGGGCAATGAAAGGACCCAGCTGTGTGTGCTGGTCAGACCACCACCCTATTCTTACTTGAGCATTTAGATTTAGCTGTGGTTTGGGCCCGCTGTGTTTTCTGCTACAGAAGTATGTAAGATCTGTGGCCCACCAATGCAGACCACTACCTCATTTGGGGGGAGGCAACCAGGTGGCCCCAGGAAATCCCACAAGAAAACCACAGGAACGGTTCTGCTCAACCTGGAAAGCTCTCTTCAGCTAGCCAGGCCCTTCTCCCCCAGGAGTGGGGCTGGAGAGCACATGTTTGGCACATGAGTAGACCAAGATCCTGCTGCTCCATCTTCTGATAGGATCTGAGAGTCCAACCCTCCCAGAGGTCAGCTCCCAGCCCCAGTGGACAACACTAAGCTACAGACCATGCCAGTCCCCCTCCAGGCATCACAGTGGTGGGACTGGCTGGGAGACTGGCCCATGGAAATGCAGAAGTGATGCTGGTATTATAGGACATCTGACCCAGGAACAATGCATCTGGATGTAGTAGACCGTACTCTCGACTTTTGATCACGGATTCGTAATCCCTTGTAAAATCTTAGGTGAAAAGTCTTCTCTGTATATAAAAACAAGTGTCTTGATTTCTTTTTAAAGAAACTAACCATCTCACTTAACATAACGCAGTTTCTCATGCCAATGTTACTGGAGTGCAAGCCCAGCATTTTCCACTATTGGCTGTGCTGGCTCGATACGCTACTGGGACATGCAGCCCAGCGCTATATGGAAGGCTGCATGGCTCCCACATCTGATATAAGGTCGTTATAACTCCAGCTGTCTTACTGTCAATCTGTTTCCTAAGAATTCCCAGCAAGGACTTTCCTGTCAGACTCACGTGTTTCACACACGCATGCTGACACCCTTATCTGTTGGCACCGATTGTGAGTTTTGTTTTTTCATGGTCCATTTGTTTTTTTACACTTATTGCAAGCTGCATCAGGTGATCATTTGTTGAAGTAGCTTATGTCTTTTCGGTACAAAGGAATAAAGCTGCAAAGCCAAAAAACCCAGATACATTTATAATACAAACTACCTTGTAGACCACCCTGGACAGAGTACCCTTTCTCGTGGGCTTTTAAAGGAGTATTTCCTTCTCTCAATTCTTGTGAGCAAAGCTCGGACTGTAAATGGCAGAGGAAATGCTGTGGGTGTGTCAGAGGAGCCCAGAGACTTGTGCCAGCTGAGTCTCCTGAGCACGTCCTGCCATTCCGTCTGCTGATCTTGCTGGATGCGAGTTCAGTTTCTGGCAGCTGTCGCACCATTTGCTGCTGCAGAGGAGGAGGAGGGGGAGAGAGCAACCGCTCAAAGCCTCAGAGGAGTTGGACTGTGCATATCGTAACCCTGAGCTCCAGGTACCCACAGGAACACAAACCCTGTATCTGAAAAAGCAACAAACGCACCTGGTTGTAGGCCTGACTGGGGGTGGGTTCGTGTTCCCTATTCCGAAGGCTCAGGTGCTGCATCCAAATCCCTGCCCTATCCCTGCCCCAGGGCATTATCCCCACTTATGTGTAAAAATCTGACCGCTCGTGGTTGGTTAGTTTGGGAGCAGCGACCTTTGAGTAACGGTGAAAGAGCAGGTAGGCTGGGCCTGATCCTTGGCAAGGATGTGAGCCCAGACCCAGCCACCTGTAGCTCTCCAAGGGGAAGGGCATCAGTGATCCCAGCCAGTTTCAACATCCACTTTCTCTGCAGCCTGCATGGAAAACCCACATGGGGAGAAGTGCCCCTGCCCTCCGCTGAAAACAGGCTCTTGTCTCCCTGCCCTGCATTAACAAAGGAGGTGTAGCATATTTATAAAAAATATCAAATATATACATCATGATTTACTTTTGGATGTGTTTAAATTAATTTTTTTTAAAAAAACAGCTAACATAAAGCATAAAACATGACAGGAATCATCTTGCAATCCCCTCCAAGGGTTTCCTTAGCAAGATTTTTTCAGAGGAGCTCTGCCATAGCTTTCTTCTGAGGCTGAGAGAGTGTGACTTGCCCAAGGCCACCCATGGGGTTTCTAAAGCCGAGAGGAGATCTGAATACTGATCTTCCAGAGCCTGCTCAAACGACTACCCCATGCTGGGTTTCAGGCTTCCCAGGACTCTTTCCAAGGGCTTCCCTGGCTGAGTTTCTCTAGCAAAGGTTTGTCCTGGCCTTCCTCTGTGGCTGGGAGAACACGGGGTCACCTAGGGAGTTTTCACAGCTGAGCTAAGGAGAATGGAACCCAAGCATCCTAGAATCCCAGTCCAGCTCCTACACACTTGCTCCTATGTGAAAAAAGCATTTATCTTTATCGTAGATTTTGGTTTCTTAAAGACAAAGAGTTTATTCCCTGGACCAGTGCTGGCAATAGGGAAGAGCAAGGTGTCCGAGGCTTCTCTCGGAGGGACTATCACGACTCTGTTCTGAGGCAACGCATCCAAAGAACGCACCTGGCCTCCTCCCACTAAGACAGTTTCCTTTTAAACTGTACCCTGCATTTTCCACACACTGCAACTCATCCCCAAAAATGCACCAACATGAAACAGCTGCCAGAGTGGCACCTTTGAGATCACCACCAACACTTGCAAAAACAATGTGTAGCAGAGACTTCTGGGAGGGAGGAAGCGGGCACCATCTTACTGTTGGAGCTGAGAATGACACCGGAGGCCTCCTGTGAGTCCCAAACAGCTTCTGTCAATCGCTTCCATCATGGAGAAAATCACTGAGGGCAACTGTCTTTGGTGGGTGGCTGCTGCTACCGCAAAGGGAAGGAGAAAAACTTATTGCCCGACTTGCAGCGGACTTCCGTCCCGGGAATTCGCAGGAGGTATGAAGAGTCCTCAGAGCCATCCACCATCTCCTGGGAAAGAATCAAGGAGAGTTGAGCTGCTCACCAGGGGACAGTAGAGGGAGGCTTGGCATACAAATGTGGAGAATTTGGAGGTAGGAAAGTGACCCTGTTTTGGCCCGCCCAGCCTGCTTTCAGTTGGCTGCAAGACCCAGCTTGGGTGGGGCTCCCTGGCACTGAGAAAGCATTTTGTGGCTGGGGACACAAAGGGGCCGGAGCGCCCTTTCACCCACACAGACTCCTTTCTCTGTCTCAGCCTTGCCTTCTCCCTTTTAAGGGCCTCAAAGCTGCATGGAGGGCCAAAAGGCAGAGCTCCCCACTGAGAAAGGGGAAAACACTCAGTGCCCGTTTTTATCCTGAGCGCTTCTACAAGTCTAACCTAATGCAGACACAACCGAGCTGACAAATCCCAAAGTCTGGGAACAAGACAATAAAGGAACAAGAACAACAGGTCTGAGCTTTCAAGGGCAATGGGGCTGTATCCTCAAAAGTAGAGCCGAACTCTAGCCTCTGGCTTCTTCTGCCTTTTACAGGTCCAGGGCCACTGAGGCACGGGTGGTCCGAGGAACCTAATTTGATAATCTGAAGACCCTTCCTCTCATAAGAGCCTGAAGAAGACAGGCTCATAATGTGACTCTAATCTGCCCCCTGGCCCCGCTACCAGGCACGCTGTTCTTAAGCATCTTAGCCTCACAGGGGAACCTGTGACTTCGAAAGCTCCTATAGAGATCTCCTGTATCTTTTTGGCTGGCCCAATGAAGGCATTAGCACAGTATGTACTCTGAGGATTAAAACAGGATCTTAAGCTACGCTGGCACCAATCCCCTCAGGAGAACAGGTTCTTCTGTTCACTCCAAGATGAGCACAAGACATACAGCTGAGTTACCTGGAGCTCCTGGAGACACTGGCCCTCGAGGGCTTCAGAGAGGTTTCCAACGCACCAAGCCAGGCTGAGGTGGAAGGAGGGGTTCTGGACCAAAACAAAGAAGAGCCCAAAATCACCAAAAGTCACACTGGGGATCCCTGTCCACCCAAGAAGATCTGAGCCCTTAGTGCTGGTTGCCACCTCCTTGGTGGGGAGCCAAGTGCCAGCCCCTTACTTTTCTAGAAAGGAAAGGCATGTAAGGAGAGCTGTCTGATCAAAGGCCCATCTCAGGGGTGGAAACCATGTGGCCCTTCAGGTGCTTTGTTGGACTGCAACTGACAACCATTGTAGCCAGCCTAGGCCATGGGAAGGAAAGCAGGGAGCTGTAGTCCAACAACTTCTGGAGGGCTCGGAACTCCCATCCCTGCCCTACCATTCCCACAGTGGCCAAGCGCAAGACAAGACCGCTGACAGCACCCTTTGGCTTGGCCTCCGCTGCAACTGATTGCCAGAGGCAGGCTGCTTCTGAGAATGGAGGCCTTTGTTCCACAGCCACTGCGACCAGTCACAACCCTCCAAATATGTGTCCTTCACAGCCCTACCTGGAGATCTTGGAATTCACAGACTTCTCTCCAGCAAAAACTAAATCACAACAGGTCCTCCCTTCACGGAGGCAGAACTTCCTCTTGCTTCTTCTTTCAGTGGTCCACTTCTCAAAATATTTTGCCTCGCTAGTCGTTTTGCATGACTCACCCCAAGAGCTGCTGAAACAACCCAGGTAGGGCCCAAAGTACTTTATGAGATGGCCAAGGCCCTGGCAGCCAGAGCAGGTCAGAGGAAGTCTGGCTGGAGAGCAAACACCCCACTTGAAGAGACTGTGATGGGTTAGATTTCTGGAAGAATGGCAAGGAGTACTAGTGCACCCTACACATGAATCTGATGTGCCTAAGGCATGTGCAATCCATTAAATGAGCACTTTGCTAGCTCATAAAACCAGCCTCTACTATCAACAAGCCAGTTTCTTGTGTGGCTGTAACTGCCTGAGCTACGCAAAGGTCAGCTTGCTCTGTGGAGATAAAGTTGGTCAGCTCTGGAATGCCTGGGAAACTGTGCTTTATTTAGAGTGGCGTGGCTTTGCTCTTGGCCTGCGAATGTGCCAGTATTTTCAGCAGAGAAAAAGTATTTATGATTTGCATGCCACCTGATCTCTGGGCAATGTCTGGTTTACTGCTGGGGATGCTGGTGGATGGCAGCCGTGACAAAGGGCTGCTTCTATCAACTGAAACGATCTCTCAGCTGCCTTTGCCTTTGGGTGTTACTCCTGCATCCCTTTTTGCAATAAGGTGTAATCATTAAACCACCGCTTCGCTGTACCGGTGGCTTCATTTCACTCTGACAGATCCCTGAATTTGGCTGAGCTTGGTCCTGAGTGGATCAGGACCCCAAAATGGTTATGGAGACCTATTCCCTCTCCACCCCTCTGGTACCCCCTCCTCTCCTTTGGGAAATCTGCCTGTACCTAGAGATATTCAAAACCACTGTTAATACCTGGACTGAAGGCAGAAGACAGCTAGTGGAGGTGGGATCACCTGTCTACATTGGCTGCCTTACATTTTCTCTCTCTCTCTGACACACACACCACATGCCAGTCAAGAGTCTTTACTGCTGAGCAGCAATTCAACATTTCCACTTTCTTTACCCCCTTCCCACCTGAACCTCTCCTTGAAAAAGCAGAAAATTTCACCTTATAAAAAGTTGTCAGGTTAAACTCCTCCATAACTCTGTCCACTTCAGAAACCAACTCCAAAAACTCTGAATGCCCCGAGGAGACCTCCAAGCCAATAAAGGTCCTGCACAAAGAGATTAGCAGAATATCTCAGTGCAGCTCTTGTGGATTAAAACCAACCATGGCAAGTGGGTGTGGGTGTTTTGCTCCAGAAGGCAAGCCATGGAGTGCTGAAGGGAAGCGCCCTTTAAGGCAAAGTAACAGGAATTATTTGGAAAATTGTGTACTGTGGCATTTTACTGGTATCCACTGACAATTAGCAGTAAATAACTTCTCCAGATTAAACATGGGGAGCCAAAGCCAGCTCCTCTTCCCCACAGAAGAGGTAACCCTCAAAACGGAGTCAGAAAAGACACAGAAATACCACACCCAATACTTTTCAGCATGTCATCCTCACAGAGAACTGTAAAGATCAATATATATATTGGTGAAAGAACTCGTAACAGTCATAACTGGATCAAAGTTCAGTACAAAGCAAGCAAGGGCAAGTAATTCAAATTACTGAAGCCTTGGAAGACAATTACAGGTTAGACTGGCTTTTTTAAATGAGAGCCACCGTGCTATAGTGCTTTGGGTGTTGGACTCATGCTCTGGAGATCAGAGTTTGAATCCCCTGCTCAGCCATGGAAACTCCCTGGGTGACTCTCTCGGCCCCGGAGGAAGACAAAGGCAAACCCCCTCCAAAGAAATCTGGGCAAGAAAACCCTGAGTTTTGTCTTAAGTTGGAAATGACTTGAAGGCACACCACAACAAACAGCTTTTTAAAAAATTACCAGCTAGACTAGGACAAGACACACCTCATTTACAAACAGGCTGGTGCCAGCTGCACCCAAAGGAAGGGAGTTCCTCAGAACTGCCCTGTGACTGCCAGCTGTGGTGGCAGCTGTCTCCCATGCCATCTAGGCCAATGAGGGAAGACGACTCACCCACAGCCAGGATGAGTGGAAGAGGAGATGAGCTAGTGCTCTCTCTCAGGAGTGGTGGCAGCAGCCCAGGTATTTTTTCAAATGTAGGTGATCTGGAGCAGAGAGGGTGTACCATAAGTGCTGGAGGCCGAAGGAGACCCTGAGTAAGGTTTTCTGGAGCTCCAGATGCCTGACCCCACTGCCTCCCCTGTCCCACCACGCTACAAGCCTTTTTACTTGGGTCGTGTAGATTTCTTCTGCACGACATCTGAAGGGACATTGTGTAGAAAATGGGGTGAGCTTCTTTTCTGCTGCTCCAGAGACTAGAGCATGGACTGATGGATTTAAATTACAGGAAGTTTCCACCAAAACACTAGGGAGCACTTTCTAAAAAAAACCGTAAGAGCTGTTCCACAGTCAGACTACCTCAAGGGTGGAGATGGAATCTTCATTTTTGGGGGTCTTTAAACAGAGGTTGGGTGGGCATCTTTCACAAGTACTTGAATTGTGTGTTCCTGCCTGGCAGAGTGGGGTTGGACTAGATGGTCATTGTCATGACTGGCTCTATTTTTCCACTCTCTTCCACTGACAACCTGCTTCCATGGACATTCTCCTCACACAAGTACACCCATATTGTACAAAACTACAATACGGGCATTAAAAAAAGCACATGATGAGGGGCAGATCCACACTCACTCACTCACCTGGTTTTGGTCTGGTTGGTGTAAACTTTTACTTGGTCCGCTTTGCAGATGAACCTGAAACAGGAGAGAGAATCTGTCTAAGCTGGGAAGATGAGAAGCACAAACAAAAGTGAGGGGGATGCCATTGGCCATGGAATGCCAGCCCCGGAATGCCAGCAGGGGGTGGGCTCTGCACCTGTGCTCACATGGTCTCATGCCTCTTTGGGTGTGAGTAAGATGTGAGCCTCCCTCACTCTCTTTACCAAACACTTCCCTCCTTCCGTCACTCTTTCAGTGACAGTTCACTTAGTTTTTTGCCAGTATTTTCCAATCACAGCCTGAAATCACTGAAACCGCTAAACATCTCCCTTCAAGGCTTGGCCCACAGAAGCCATCTCTTCTCTATGTGCCACGGAGCCATTTTGTACCAGGAAGGAGGCAGATCTCTAGTCAGTCTGTAACACTTTGGGCTGGCATGTCCAGCCCCGAATAGTTTGTGCTTATTTAAAGAAACTCTTTACTACTTTATATTGTTAAAGGCTGCTTAACCTCTATATTAGCTGCTGGTGTTGTCTTATACCTTCAAGTCATTTCTGACTTACAGCAACCCTATCTCAGGGTTTTCTTGGCAAGATATCTTCAGAGGGAAGTTTTCCATTGCCTTCCTCTGAGGCTGAGAGAGGGTGACTTGCTTAAGGTCACCAGGTTCCACTGCCAAAGGGGGATTCAAGAACCCTGGTCTCCCCAAAACCTAGTCTGGCACTCAAACCATTGCATTATGCTTACCACTGTATGTTAATGATTAATATCTGAGTTGAAACTGTGTTCAGTCACACAGACATACATTATTCCCTCTACATCTTGCTCATTTTTAAATACTTGTTATCTTTTCATCTTCCAGTGTTGATGTCTTCTGAATGCATGAGTTGTTCTTCCGACGTGTGGTTTAAATTCACTGTAACCAGTATGATATAGTGGTCTGAGCACTGGACTATGATGCTGGAGACGAGTTCAATTCCCCATTCAGCCATGGAAACCTACTGGGCATGTCACACACTCTCAGCCCCAGAAAACCCCATGATAAGTTCACCTTAGGGATGCCATAAGTTGGGAACAACCTGAAAGCACACACAACAATAACAAAGCAGTTGTTCTCAAGGACTTTGCCTATGATCTCTGACTTCTTTAACCTTGAGTATCAGGTTTTCATCAGTTCTTGGAATATGGTGTTAAATGAAACTTTGTCCACATCCACTCTGCCATACATGTGGTGTGCTTGCACTTGTGTAAGTAGGGATAGCTGTCAAGTTGCAAGCAACATGCAGTATAGAAAGGGGCAGCCCAAGGTCCTGAAAGGCCTTACCTGGGGAAGGAGGCCAGGCGTTCCTTGAGTGACTGGACAAAAGGGTTTATCCAGTGATAGCGAAGGACTACCACCTGAGACAGGCTGATGTGGAATTCGGTCACTGGGGTCAGTGAAGGGATGTATGTGCGAGCGTGAAGCAGAAGGAGCTCCAGCAGATCCAGGAAGTCCTCCTCAGCCTCATCTGCAGAGAAAGACGACATGAAAGCAGACCACCAGGAGGGGAGGAAGTGCAGCCTGGGGACGACCCACTGGCCATGGGCTGCCTCAACCACTTTCAGACCATTTCCAGCCTGGAGTAGAGTCGGAGTGGGGGCAAGTGCCTCAAGAAACTTACAAGGTACAAAGATGTGTGTTGCCCAGTTGCCTCGCTCATGGGGAAAGGTCCTGCGGCGCCCTCCATGTTTGCTGCTGTCATCCACCACTGTTTCCTTCTCCTCCTGGTCTCTGAACATACTTAGCACACTGTCTGGCACATGGAGTCGGGGGGCCGATACACTGAAAGACAGACCACAATATAAAATCTCCTAGCCTGCTCTAAATAGTCTTCTTTTGGAAAAACAGGACTCCTGGGACTCAATGGACTCCCTCAGCCATGAGGCAGCTGTAGCACAAGGGTCTACAGTCCTGTCTCACAACAACAGAAACCTAGGAAACAGGGTTGTCATCTTATTGGTGTTGGTGATGATGGCAAGCCTACATTAAGGTGGTTGAGACCCTGATACAGTTCCAAAAATAAAGCCACCTTTCTGCACACTTGTGGCCTATTCCAGGACTGGCGGCATAAAAATTAAGTTGTTTTAAAGAACATATTGATTTGAAGGGCTCTTTGCATCCTGGATTAGGAAAAAGGCAGCATATGAAGAAATATCGCAAGAACAACAAGAAACAGAATGAAATACAAAGTATAATAGACTGCAGCACACAAATATTGATGAATGAGCCCAGTTTTCAACCTTACAGTGCCAGTGAGACTAACAGCACTGACCCCTTGTGGTTTTCATTCATTTACTCAAGCAAGACAGAAAATGCCGATGGCAGCAGAAGCCTCAAAAGATACAACAAGTGGCTATGGAAGGAGGGGAAGCAAGCATCTTTTCCCTTCCCACAGTGGGACCCCTCAGCCTACGAGCAACCACACCAATTGAACCATTCTTAAAATACAATTCAACCCTCTGTACATATGTCTTCAAGTTATCTACTGACTTGTGGTGACTGCATGAATTTCATAGTGCTTTCTTCAGCAAAGACTCCTCAGAGGTGGTTTTGCCACCCTCTTCCTCTGAAATAGAGCCTACAGCCTGTGGTATTCCTTGGGGGTCTTCCATCCAAGTACTAAACAGGGCTGATGCTGTGTAGCTTCAGAGATCAGACAGGACCTTGTGCCCTTGAATTATTTAAGCAGATACTAAAACTCTTAAAACAGATCCATTAGAATACAGAAGATGCAGAGCGGTGACTCCAGCGAGGCCTCTTTCCTTCTCCTGCATGATTTTTTTAAAAGCCCCCTTTGTCTGATGAAGAACCCAGTAAGCTTTGAAATCTGACAGGATGGATTTCTGCACTTTCTGGTTGGCCTAATAAAAATTACATTGGAAGGGAGGTCATAATGTCTTCCTGGTTGGCCTAAGAAACGTTACCAAGACACTGACAATAATAATTGATAACATACTATTGAGATAATCATGTTTTTTATTATTTTTATTAGAATAAAACATGTGATATATAAGAAACATACACAAGAAGAAAAACAAACAGAACAACAGCAAAAACACCTAAAAGAAAAGAACAAAACTGTACAAATATCATTACAAACTAAACAAACTAATCAACTTACCGAACACCTAACTGGAACAAAGGAGGCCTCCAGCCCTGTAGCAACCAGCAAAATGCAAGCTAGTAATAATCCTGCCTCAGTAACCTATTATAATATGCTGTAACACCTGCTGTTTAATCTAAAATGGGCATATGATATTATTAGCAGAATATTACTGATATTTTCAATGTATCAACTGATTTCAGACTACTGAGATAATCATTTGGTTTACAATGATTGGTAATAATCTGACAACGCTATTGTAACAGCTCTGGCAACAATAGATTATATTGACATAACTGCAACTGTAACACTGACAGTCTTGCAGCACTGACACACACATTAGTAAAACCAGCTGATAACGGGCTACAACTACACTGACGGAAATAACTGACGATCCCGTGACGCGGCCGCGTACGAAGCCACACCGATGGTGACAATCTAACGCGGACACAACGGCACCGAGAACCACAACGCGCGGCAGTCCGTCAGTACCGCGCAACCAAGGTGGGAATGACGGATGATCTGGCAGCGCTGATTGGCTGTGCTGGTGACGACAACAACGACAACAATGATCCGCCAGTGCTGACATATCCACACTGATTACAACAACCTGGCGGGAGCGCCGGGGACGGGGCGACGAGGCCCCTCCGGCTCTCGCCCGGCCGCCGCCAGCGAGGCCCCCGGGGCCCCCCAGCCGGCCCGGGGCCCCGAACTGGCTCGGCGACGAGCGGAAGGGGGCCCCGCCGGTTCCCTCAGAGCGCCCGGCTAGAGGAGGCCTACCCGGATCGGGGAGAGGGAGTTTCAGCAGCGCCGCCGCCGCCGCCCGCGGAGGAGCCGCCCTCGTCCTCCGAGCCCGAGCTGCTGTAGGCCACCAGCGCCGCCTCGCTCATGGCCGGATCGGCCAGCTCAAGCAAACCCGCCGCTGCCAGCAGCCGCCTAGGCCGCAGCCCGCGCCTGCGCAGAACCGCCGCTATGTATCACTCCCCGCCCCGCGCGAGGCTTTGACGTCACTCGGAGCGACGTTGCCGCCCGCCATAGAGCTATGAGAAGGGTTGCGTCCACGAGAGGAGGCAGCTTTCGGGTTCCCTTTAGAAGAGTTTCCACGTGGAGGTCTCCCTCTCGCTCGCCCCCGGGCTCTTCATTGAGCGCATCACGCCTCGGCGGAGGAGGCGACCCCGGGACTGGAGGGGAGCGGTCCCCTAATCACCAGGCGCCTCTTAAGGTAGCCAAGGAAGAGGCAATAGAATCTCGGGCAGAAGAAGGAGTGGAGCATGGGAGATGCAGTTTCAGACCCTCACTCGGCCACGAAGACTCAGTAGATGAACTTGGCTCAGGCACTCTCTCGGCCTTTGGCCTCCCTTGCAGGGAGGGAGTGAAGGAGGGAGCTGGAGAAGAGCCACGTACATCTCCCTCACGGGGTCCCTGTGAAGGTAAACCTGGGAAATGAATAAAAAGCGCTAATAATTTCTGGTGCAAAGACCCCAAGGGGACAGGAGGCGCGCCAACACCTGTAAGCTGGAGGGGATCTCAAGGACCACCCAGTCCACCCTCCTCCCACAGCACCCTTGAAAGAGAAGTTTAAAACCTTCGACGAAGAGGAGCCCTCCTACTCTCTTGCAGGCGCGGAATCCACCCCCACCCTGTGGCCTGTCTAGAAGAGGATCCATCCAGCACCCAGGCCCAGGGGGCTCCCGGTCGCTCCTCTCTGGGGGTCTTTGCCTGCTGGTTCCAGGCGGGCTTGTAAGTCCCCCTTGCAAGGTCCGGGCCAGGTATGCAGAGAGAGAGAGAGAGACGATCTGGAGCAGGAGCCCCACAGCTGCTGCCCCAAAGGCAGAAGGAGGCAGTTGGCAGCAAAAGTTTTCGGTTTTTTGGAGGGTTTGGATTTGAGATTTCCAGGTAAGGGAGCCTCAGCCTGTACTATAAGCCACCTTGGACCCCATATTAGGAGAATGGCTGGGGTACAGGTGAAGACTGTACGCTGCCTTTCCCACAGAACTGGGTCTCAGGGCATCTTGCAAATCAGAACAAATTCAGTATAGTTCAGGAATACAGCTATCGACCTTAAATGACAGTTAAACTTTGAGCAATGCTAAAAACAATTTAAACTATACGTAGGCCTACTTCACTTAGCAAAACCTCTCGCAAAGAGGGTGTTTTCACAAAGCTTTTTTCCTCCTCCTCCTCCTCCATATCTCTGGAAGGGTCTTTTTTATTTTTAGCAATGGTAGTATTGGAGGGATGGAGAGAGACTTTTGGTGCCTGGCTGCAGGGGCGCGTCTGCAGTAAACAATGCTCAGAAAAGCTTGCGGAAAGAGAAAGAGTGGAATTCTGCTTTAGCTGACCCTACTTTAGCTCTGTGTGGCTGCCTGCCACAGGCAAGATAAACAGCAGCTGCCTCCAGAACTAGTTCCTGGGCATGCGCGAATGGCAGAACAGAGAGGAAAGGGGGAAGCCGATCAGCCTTCTTCAATATTTGCACCCAATATGGTCAGAGAAAAATCATAACTCTAAATGTTTGGCCACCAAACTGGAAATCATAAGTAAAGAGGAGGCTACTGAAAGATCACGAATGATCGCTGGATGCCCTTCAGAAGAAGGCTTGAGGCGCGCAAAATGATTCTGCTTGCTTATGCAAGGCTTACCTGGCTTGGTTGCTTCATCTGACATGTGCATATTGATAATTTTGAATAAGAAGTTTGCTGAGACATGTTGAATGGCACTTTTTTTTGAGGTGTGGGGACCCATCCCTAGTCTGCCCATGTTATTCCTGCCTCTGATACCAAATTTTCTATTAAAGAAGCCATGCCTGTGAACACATTGCCTTTGCTAAACTGGGGCATACCTGTAACTAAAAATGTGAAAAATCAGTTTTACCAAACAACCGGAGGGACAAATACAATAATGCCGCAGGCTACTGCCGATTCTTCAAGCTTGTGAAACTTGTTCTTTTTCAGCCTGTCTGAGGCTGAAACCGCATCAGTCCTGGTGGCTGCCCTTAGTGAAACCTCTTCGGATTTTAGTCTAAACGGGACCCACCCCAGCTGCTGCTCCTGCGTCCCTTAGGATGGGTTCAGGACCTCGGAGAGCTCCTCTGGAGTTCGGACTAAACCCAGGAAGGGCTGGCCGCCCCACGGGGGCGCCCCCCTTCCTCTGGGGCCGCAGAAGAGGGGCGGCGGGGTTGCCTAGTGGCCCCTTCTGACCCTCATGTTCAAGTGACGTGCGGCGCAGTTAATACGTCGTTATTTCTCACCTGCCTCTCCGCTGGAAATACAGTCAAAGCCACACTGCGATTGCAATACAGACGTGTCATAACTGAAAGTACGCCGCGACTAGGAAGAGACCGGGCGGGCTGGCGCTCTGCTGCCCTCGGCGCCGCGCCCCTCCGCTCCCGCTTGGGGGACTGCGCCTGCCAGCGGCCCCCCGGAGGCCGGGGATGCTGGGAGCTGCAGTCCGGCCCGAAGGAACGCCTCCCGAGAAAGCCCCGTGGAGGGCCCCCCGCAGGCCCCTCCCCCGCCGCCCGCCCGCCCGCCGCCCGGAGCCGCCGCAGTTCTCCCCGCGGTCCGGCAGAGGGCGGCCCCGATCCCCCGGCCCGGACGCCGCCCCTTCCTTCGAGGAGGCGCCTCTCTCGCCCCCTCTCCCTCCCTCCCACCCTCCCTCCCTCGCTCGCCCCGCCGGAGTTTCGCTCTTCGGGTGGAGGGTCTCTCCGTCCTCCTCCTCCTCCTGCGCGCCCGGAGAGGGTGCGCTGGGCCGGGCGAGGCCGCTACGCCAGGCCGGGGATCGGACGGCGGCGACTAGGCCGCACCTGGCACCTCCGAGGTAGGGAAGCGGGGCCGCGTCGAGGGGGGCCCCGCGGCCCCGATCCACCCCGCTCCTCCCCGCTCCCCCCTCCGGGCCCCCGGCCGGCCGGCCGGCCGGCCCTTCCGTCCGTCCGTCCGTCCGTCCTCCTCTCCCTTCCCTTCCCTTCCCTTCCCTTCCCTTCCTCCCGGAGAGGCTGGCCCGGCCCGGCCCGGCCCGGCCGAAGCCCCGGCGCGCTCGGGAGACAAAAGGCGGCCCGGCGGCCCCGCTCTCCTCGTGGGCCCGGCTGGAGGGCGGCCCTCCCCGGGCGAGCGGGGCTTCGGGGGGCGGAAGGCAGCCCACGCCCCCTCGCCCCCGGCCCCGGCCCCGGCCCCGGCCCCGGCCCACCGGAGGGAGCGGGGTTGTTCCGAGGTGGGGAACACCGCCCCTCCCGGGGAACACGGGCGGCAGGCCGCAGGGTGCTTCCGAGGGAACGGGGGTGTCCGACCTCCCGGCGCCATCCCACCCGCAGACCCCGAGGGAGGGTCGCGCAACACGACACCCGGCAGCGGCAACGGCAGCCACGCGCTCGGGCTTCCCCCTCGCGGCTTCCCCCTGAGTTGGCCCGGGATTACCCTCGCTTTCGGCGGTAGCGGGGGGGGCTGTTCCCGAGGTAGGGTGGGCCGCCTTTGGGTCGGAGGGGCTGCCGGGCTGCCCACTCCCAGGGGGCGGCCGGTGCTTTAGAAGAGCTCTTGGGGGCCCACCGGGGGACCGAGGAGACCCTTCCCCTCCTGCGGGGGATCTGCCTTGAATGAGGATGCTTCAGCCCCACTCTTTGCCCAGGGGTTTTCCCGTGGCATTCTCCCCCTGTCTGGGGCCGTTTCCGCACAGGACTGTTGTAGCGCTATGATTCCACGTTCAACATCCTATGGAATCCTGGGCTCTGGCCCCTCCCAAGACTGCAAACCCCAGGATTCCATAGGATGTTGAAAGTGGAATCATAGCGCTACAACAGTCTTGTGCGGAAATGGCCTGGGATTCTACCTCCCCGTTCTCACTCACTTGGACTACGGTCCTCTTAGTAAGTTTTTTAAAGGCCCTTTTTTGGTGCAAGGAGCCTGAAAGGGAGAGGAGAATCCAGAGTGCAGTAGGGGATGAGCTTTCTTCTGGGTGAGACAGGCGTAGAGGGTGGGCCCCCGGCCCATCCTACAGGGCCAAGTGGGAGGGTGAAGTGGGACCCCCCCCTTATCCACTTGGCAGGAGGGCTTGCTCCTTTTCACACTGAGGTGGGGTTTGAACTATGCGCTGCGCAGTCCCGGTGACATCAGTTTCCAGTTGTTTCCAGATATTTATAGCTTGCTCTCTTCCCTGGGCTCCTGGGAATATAGGTGTGGCTGGGTAACAAATGCTTTAGGGACAGAACTTTTGTGTGGGAGGATTGTGACCGAGGGAAGGTATAGTCTGAACGGCTGCCTCTGCTATAACCCAGTTTTTTTTACAGCTTTCCTCTTAAAGCAGTAAGTAGCAGTTTGTGCTGAGGAGGCAAAGTGACAAAATCCCACATAGCTTTGGTCTCACATTAGTTGCGTGCTTTTCATAAGGGAATAAATGCCTTCGGTGGAGCTTGCGGGACAAAGGAGAACCATCGGAGTGATGGAGATCTGGGGGAGGGAGGAAGAAGAGGAAAGAGCTGGTCCCAGGAGGCAGGGAAAGGATTCACATTTGCTCCTGAAATACAGTGAGGAGGAGATCTGGTTGGTTTTTGTTTCATGTTGGGGATGTTAGGAAAACAGACACTGATTCTTCAAGAAGTGGAGCATGACTTATAATCCAGCAGGAGGGAAATTGTACAAATGGTCTCTCCCTCTCCCTCTCTCTCTCTCTCTCTCTCTGCATTACCACCACAAGTTATTGAATCTGGCAGCTGATGGAGAATATGGGGTGCGTATTTTCTTTTATAGAAATACTACTGAGAATAAAGGTCTCACAGTTCTTTCAGGAAAGGGTGGGTTTCAAAGAGAGTTAATTAATCAATTCAGAAAAAAATATCTGCTGTCCCATGACTAAAGCGTGTCTGCATATATTTATCACCTTAGTACGCTTATTATATATATACAAAGCATACTTTGTTCCTTGTTACTGATGTAGAGGTTTAGCCTGGAGACTTAGGCCATCCTAAACACCTTGGCTGTTATCTGATCCTGAAGCTAAAGCAGGAGTGAGGAGTCTCTCCGGCCTCTTCTGAAGACATTCCTCTGGATATGGCCATCTGG
>CAOKZL010003368.1:0-102932 GCA_948472985.1 Iguana delicatissima | reverse complement strand
GGGGTTTCCACCATTTCATTCCTCTGCGTGGACTGCAGTGACAATGCATCCTCCCTCTGGATGTAGAAATGAAGGCATGAGCTTAAGTGACACAGGAGGAAATTTTGGCAGTTAAACCAAAAGCCCAGAGAAGCAAGGAAACTTCCTTGGCTCCCAGCCAGATGATAGTGGTGGGTAAGGAAGAGGAACCTGTAGTGCTTTTTGGGCACAGGGACCGGGCACGGCTGGGAAGTTATGCTCCAAAAGGTAAGGTTCTCTCTCCTGCTCAAATGCACACAACCCAGCAGGCACGGCTTCCTTCCTTTCTTTGACCGTGGCGCACAAGAAGGGGAGATGCTTGATTTGGAGGCTGATGGGGAAGGGCTGGCGATTTTGAGTACCGGGGGTTTCTTCACAGGCCCCAAGTGTCTTTCCACAGCAGGGGTGGGCAAAGCATGTCCTTAGGAACTTCATGCAACCCCCCTCCCCCAATTCCCCCGGCCGTTTCTGCAGCTCTCACCTCCATCCAGTTCCTCAGACCATCTCTTTTCTTTTTCTTTTTTCTTTGCCATTAAAAGGGTCACTCTCTACTCGTAGAAGCCTTCAGGAGCAGGAAATCATGTTTGAGATGGGTTGCAAGACCACCACCCCAGCACTATTTAATATTTTAGAAATGGCTGTTTTTCAGACCCAGAACTAGATTTCTGGCTACTTCCAGGGTTTTTTGTTTGCTTGTTGGCATTTTGGAGAATCCATGTAGTTCCCAGAGGGCAGAAGCATGGCTCCTAGTTTCTTTGCAGTTTCCCACCTGTACGCTAGAAGCCTGCTCGTTTTGCTTTGTCCACAAAATGAACTTCTGTCTGGGCATTTCCCCAGTCTCTGGTTTTGGGAACCACATTGGGATTAAGCTAGGAATACGTGAGGGGAAAAAAATCACCCCATTGAATCTGTTTATTATTGCTGTTTTCTTGGAAATTTTTTTTTTTTTGGTAAAAAAAATTAAACTGACCCACATGTGTTGGCTGGAACGCTAAAACAGAAATCTGTGTTCCGTTGGAAATCTGTAGTTCTCTGGGCTTGTGGTGTGTTCCACAAAAAGAATGTGGTTGATGACATGTGCGCATCTGTAAAAGTCACCAAAAGCCCTGTCCCTGCATAGATTTTTTCTTTTAAAGAACAACTCTTTATGGAATGGAAATTGGAGGGGATAAGTATGCCGAATCAACTGTTCAGGTTGTATCCACAGTTCCGTCTCTTGGGCTCGTATTACTGACCTTTGCCCTTTAACCCTTAGGATCCCTCAGTGGATCTATTCTTGAGCCTCAAGGTTACCACCACACAGGACAAATGGATGTGTTGATCAATGAGTTCAATGCTGTCTATAGCAATTCTTAAATGAAAACATTCAGACATTCAGAACTGTAGAAAATGAAACCGGTAAACATTTATTATATAACAGATACAGTAAACATCTAGCCATATAGCTGGTTCTACACACAGAACACAACACCTCAATTTCAAACCAAGTGATGGCTTCTTCCTGAACTCTCTCCATATTATCAGCTCTGAAAACCCTATTCAGATCCTACCCATTCCTCTTTTCCTAACTGGCCCTCTCGCTGTCCTAACCGTTTTGCAGACAAGCCTATAGGTTATGTCCTTTCTTCCATAGGACGCTCCCCACCGCCTGACGGCATTTCATGAGCTGTGTCTATCCAAGCTTGCCTATGTTCCTTCTTCACAGGCAGGATATCAAGATGTTGCATGAAATGGATTTGAAATATCTCCCTCTCCTAAGCTGGAGCTCCTGCTCAAAGTAGTATCTGTGCTATAGCAATGTCCAGGGGGGGGGAAAAAACCCAGAGAATGTCTGTACACAGTCCTCCTTTTTTCAGTGCAACAATATTCAAAGATGAAGCCATCAGCATAGAAAGATGTAAAAGTCCTGTAGCACTTTTGAGACTGAGAGGAGAACATTTCTAGCATTGGTTGCATCTGATGAAATGGACTAATGTTCACAAAAACTTGTGCTAGAGATGTCTTTTTCTCAGTCTCAGAGGTGCTATAGGAATCCTTTGTATCTTTCTTTCTTTTTTCAGTGCAGTTAATCATGTGTTGAAGTGGTCTTGCAAATGGGAGAAACCATCCCACCATCATATCTAGATAGGAAACATGGCTTTTTGCTGATTTCTAACCGGTTTTTTTCTGCTATCAAACCCCTGTTTCACTGATTCCCACTCCAATGTGCGACATTAATTTTTCTGTAATAGTATGAGCTGTTCACAAGATTTAAAATGTAGTGTCAGATGCCTGGAAGCTGTGTTGTACGAAGAGGAGCAAATAAGAAATTATTGAATGCGGTCAAATCCTTCTCAGTCCATTTTTAAGAATATTTATATGCGGTCTTTCCATGGCTCAGGTCTGTTTATATAAAAATGCAATGAAACATTACAACAAAACAGCAAATACAGCAGCCAGAAAGCCCCCAAACGGTTCAGCCCAGCCTCTTCCAAAAGCCACCAGGGACTGCCATAAGCCGTCTCTAAGGAGGTCATTCCAATGCCTGGAGGCGGTTTCAGTCAAGGCTTGGCTCATACCTGTTGGATTATTTTTGCCTCCTATGATGAAGCTAAATGGAGCAGGACTCGAGCAGGAAATCTTAGCCATTTTAGAGGTTTACGTGGGGAGAATTCATCTTCAGCATTGTTCTGTTCCCCTAAATTGGAAATAATCCTAACATTCCAGATATGATTGCTATGGAAATGGATGAGATAAGGCTTGTAATGTGTTTTGTGTGTGGCAAGTGCCTTAGAGTGAAGTCTTAAGAGAATTTTTTGTCACATTACTTAGCATCAGATTGCTTTTAGGACATTAGATAATACAATTTGATTACCTTCTAGCAGGGTAGAGATCTATATATTGCTGCACAATATATTATTGTTTATTTTAGCTTTACCTGCACACACAAAAATTAAATTTGAACGTAATTTTAACCAGTTTCTTAAACTAGCGTTTTTCTAGCAGTTGCCATTTTATTTTAGTACTCTGAATTTTATAGGCAATGAAATGAAATACAAGGCCTCTCGCAACACATATTGCAGGTTTTCATGCTGGTCAGTGGGTAATAGTGCTGTGCATGACTACTCAGAATGAACCTCTGTCCGATTCAGTGAAGCTGATTTCCAGATAATCTGTATTGAACTGCAGCCTGAGCAAGGTGAATTAGTTTTGAGCTGACAAGAGATTGCTTTAAAAATGAATTTACTGAAGGAGATTCAGTGAGCGTGGGTGATTGGTAAACTTAAAATACAGGGTAGGTGATCGAGTCCAACACCAGCCTGAGAAAGTGTTCAAGATGGCTGCTTTCTGTTGATTTGCTTTATTCCTTGTTTCACATTTAGGAACGGAGTTTGAATACACAGACTCAGAGAGTGAGGTGAAGATCAGAAAGAAATCGCCCTCCGGGCTGCTACGTGGAAAGAAGGGCCTGCTGGAACAAAGCAGTGCCGCCGTTGTACAGTCCGTCAACACCATGGATTCCACTCCCAGTGGGAGCTTGGACAAGGCCAAGATGGCACCCGAAAAGAGCCGGAAACTGAAGAAGTTCAAGTCACCCAAGGACCTGGCCTTTGAGTTCGGTCTGGAAATGAGTGACGATGACCTCTGGAACCGGCGGAGGAGCGAGCGGATCTTCCTTCATGATGCCACCATGTCGTCCGCTGTCCTGTCCCCCACCACCACAGCAAACAACTCAAACTCCGTTTCCAAAGCTGGGCGCTGTGTGAAGGGTACATCTCTGAGTCCCAAGAAAGAGGGGAGCAAAGGGAAGGAGAGGAAAGACCTTAGCAAGGTATAAACCGTGGGTTAACAGGCAAGGCGGTTCTGGATGGATTTGATTCCCAGTGCCACTTTATTTAATGAAGGAGAACAGCTAGTTCCATTTGGTTTCACTTACACTTACATGCAATCTTCCCTGCCTTCCCGTCTGCTTTTCCCCTCCCAACAATCTGTCGGATTTTACTGACCAAAGGTTTTCCTGTTATCTCCCCAACTTTGGTTGTGCAGAAGAAGAAAAACAAAGACGGCCCATTCTGCTCTCCTTCCTCCTCCTCTTCTTCCCTCTCTCCTCTGGGCATTGTCAGCTCTCCATCAGATATCCGAGCCAGCTTGGCAAACTCCCTGGGCTCCAGCAAGAAGAGCAAAGGCAAGGCCAAAACCAAAGATGTGAAGAAAGAGGTAAGAGCCCGTGGCACAGAATGGAAGCAGTTGGTTGAGCTCTAGTTGGGAGGGAAGTGGGGCATCTGAATCCAACTGACAGCCACATATTTATGGCTCTGTGAACTCCATTCTTGAGAAACTGATGCCATATACTTGGCCTCACCAGATTCTGTACCAGGGCTTTGTTCATCCTTCTTGTCATCTTTGACTTGTTGTGCACCTTGAGATTGTTTCCAACATACAGCAACCCTAAGGAAAACCTGTCATGGGATTTTCTTGAATAGATTTGTTGAGAAGTGGTTTGCCATTGCCTTACTCTGAGGCTGAGAGAATATGACTTTCCCAAGGTCACTCAGTGGGTTTTCTTGACTGAGCTCTGTTGCCTTGCTGAACACCAGTCCTCACCCTAGGATGCCACAGGACGCAGCCTTGGCACTGTCATTATAATGCTGTCATTGTCTCTTGCTCCTGTAGCTGGGGTGGGCAACTGCATGGGAGGGGAGTCAGGGCCCAATTTTCCCCTCTCCAAGGCCATGCCCATGGACCACACCTGCTTCAGGTCACCAAGCATCTCAGTTTTTCTTCAGAGTCTCTCTCAAAGTGGGCATTGGAAGTCATACCACATTACTTCCTGCAGCTATTTTGAGAGCACCTCTGATGAAAACAGACATATCTGGGGGTTGCGGAAGGTTGCGGTGTTTTCACGCATTTGGGAGGCCTTTTGGGTAAAGATCACCTCCCAAATCATGCTGGTTTTCTTTTTAAAAATCGAGAGGTTGGGACTTTTGGGGGGGGTGTGACATGCTTCAGAAAAAAGGGCCACATAGAGCCCACAACCTCACTTTCTCCACCTTTATTGTAATGAGCCACTTCCAAGCCCAATAGGTAAAATCCTGGACTCTCTACTTAAAAACCATCCAGGTAGTGGGTGACGGTGAACATGTTTTTTCTGCCTGAAACTTTGGAAAGCCATTACCTGGCAGACAAACACAGGTGTTGCCTTGTTGACCATAAGCCAAATACCACCCAGAGTAGACTGTAGTAGACTAGATGAACTAAGATGAACTAAGAACACTTGTGGGCTGGGGAAAATTAGAAAATGGGTCTCTTGTACCAGCAGTCTGAAGGGCTACAATCCCCTTTGCCACCATTGTATCTGCATACCCAGGCCAGGTCTGCATTATACAATCTGGATAGGCTGGCATATTTTCTTGTTCATTTTACACAATTTATTCAAAGCTTTTGCATAATTTATTCCAAACTATTTAAATTGGGAAAATTTGCATGTGTTTTTGCCGTGTCTTGCATAAGTGATTCTGCAGCTTTTGCTTTCCACATGATTGATTCTGGTCTTGCTAGTCATGGTGGTGATGATTTACTGAAATAAATATATAAGCCGCTAGTTCAACCACTGAAAATCTCAGTCAAGCCTCCCTCCTGCTGTATGAGGTTTCAGATTGACATTCAAGCACCTTGTTGTTGTTGTGAGATCTAGAAACTTGCCAAGAGCAAGCAAGCAAGCTGCAGATTAAATGCTCACGTTCTGTGTTTTTTAATACATGTTTGAAGAATCTCAACATATACTTGGTCAGAGGTGAAATGCTCACTGCCACATTCTATATCTTTTGTACATTTTTAAACTGTTTTTTTAATTAAATATTTGTGATGATTTACACTTGTTGCTTGATTGCAGAAAAAATCTACTCAGAATACAAGTAAAACAGGAATAGTATACTCAATACAAAAAAGATGAACAACAAAAAAAGGGGGAAATAAAGAGAGAGAAAAAAGGATAAATATATCATTCCATACTATCAAAATCAATCTTTAAACGCTGTAACATGCTATAAAAGCTATATCTTTTATAAATTTTTGATTAAAAATATTCCTGCATATTTTATATTGACAGAAAGCACCATCTGATTTCCCATGCCGACTAAGGCTAGTGAATCTATAGGGAAGAAACGCTGTCCAATGCACTTCATAATGATATCCAACTTGCCTCTTTCTTGCACTGCTTTTATTCCCTCTCTGTGGATTTGCCATGGCAATTTGGAGAAAATAAAATCCAGATCAATGGGAGGGTTGAATAACCATGGTGTGGATATTGGAGAGAAATGAAGTGATCTTGTTATAAACTTATTGTAAGTGAGAAAGTGGACTGTATTGGGAAAATTTTAGCAAATGACTGCTTATTTTCTTCCCACCACCCAGAACCGAGGGAAGGGAGGTGCTGTCAGCAAGCTGATGGAGAGCATGGCTGCCGAGGAGGATTTTGAGCCAAACCAAGATAGCAGCTTTTCGGAGGATGAGAACGTGCCACTAAGTGTACTTCTGGAGAGGCCGGTTACTCCAGGTGAGAGATTACCAGATTGTCTTCAGAGATCGTGATGCTTTTTCTCTCTTCCTGACCCCTCCCAAAGTGGCTGATAAGAAAAATGATGTACCTGTATGGTTTTGCTGCTGCTGCTACTGTGCCTTCAGTTTGAATCCAACTTATGGAGACTCTATCCTAGGGTCATCTTGGCAAGTTTTGGTCTGCGGAGGTTTGCCCTTTGCTTCCTCTGAGGTTGAGAGAGATCCAGCGTAGAGCAGTGGTTGGAGAATTGGACTACGACTCTGGAGAACAGGGTTTGAATACCCACTCAGCCACGGAAACCCACTGGGCGAGTCATCGCTCTCTCAGCCTTAGTGGAAGATAAAGGCAAACTCCCTCTGGACATATCTTGCCAAGAAAACCTTGTGATAGGTTCTCCTTAGGGTTGCCATAAGTCTGAAGTGACTTGAAGGCATGCAACAAATGCTGAGAGCACAGCATGGAAAAGGTAAGCATCGTCACTCTTGTCCTGCTTTGCCAGATTGCCGTGCCCCTTCTGCATCCCAAAAATTGGGAGGGAAGAGGAAGAAGTGAGAGTGCCTATTGCTTCGCTCCACCTAGTTTTGACTTTGGCTGCAGCTGGTCCTCTCCCTGCCTCTTGGATGATTATGCACAATCAAAAGTGGCTTTCTGGCTAAAAGAAACAAAATTCCTCACCCTCTCCTGATTTACCCTGACCATCCACAGCTCGCTGGCTTTTCGTGCAATAGTCTTTTTTCACAGAGGCATCCAGGTGGGACCTGGGATCTTCTGAATCATGCAGAACCCGAGCTGTGCATGCAAAGCTGTGCTGGGCTGTGGCTAGTATTCCTAGATCTCAGGGCCTGGGTCTGAGATCTCTCTTCCAGCCCAAAGGACAAGGGGGAGGAATCTCAGGGTGGGGGCGCAAGCTTGAAAAATAATGTGTGTACAATTCTCCTTGTTATAGGTGTTTGTTGAATAGTGTGCAAAATTGGTTGATGCATATTAGTGACATAACCAAGGGACCACTTCCCATGATATGAACTCAGGTTTTGGGTCTGAAATCCCAGAGCCTGGTGGCAGGGTACTATCTTGGCAACCCTAGCTGTGGCCCTTCTCTTTGGGATATGGGACAAGGTGCCCGTCTTGGTGAATGAGATTCAAGTAACTGCATCAGTGCCCATTTTGACTCCTGAAAGTGTTTCTAATACTTGTTCTCCCTTTCTGGTCCTCCACAATCCTCTAGCCCCCGTTCTTGCATCATTGACAAAGACGAGCTGAAAGATGGCCTCCGGGTCCTGATCCCCATGGATGACAAGCTGCTCTACGCTGGCCACGTAAAGACCGTTCACTCACCTGACATGTAAGCAAAAGGACATGCGCCCTGGGTTTGCAGAGAGGGGAATTACAGTGAGTGGAGGGCATGTATCCAGGCCTCCAGTGTACACCTGATGATAACCATGCAAGCAGAGCGAACACAAACACAAGAATTCTGAGAGCCCCAGCCTTTTCTTTCTGTTCACAAGGTTAAAATATGCTTGAGAAAACCAGTGGTCCATAGTCTGAGCAAGGGGGAGGCCTTATCTTCAGCTGCAGCAGAATCCCCCCAGCTATGAGGCAGTGGTGCTTAAGAATGTGACAAATGAAATCTTAAGAAGTTGTCCAGGTTGCTGGTGGGGGGCACTGGAATTCCCTGGTCTAGATTTCCACCCCCTTGCCACATCCAAATGGATACTGGAAGGTGTGTCGTAAGCAGGGATCCATCTCATCATACCATGTACAAAGATAATAGAACAAGAGAGCAAAAACCTTCCTAACAAATGAACAGGCCTCTAAAGTGACTGAGTAGCCGAAACTATTAAAACTCAAAGCAAATAAGAATGTTGTCAGCAGAACCAAAAAAATGATCATGTTAGTGCCAGTCATACCTTGTACCTTCAAGTTGTTTCTGACTCAAGGCAGCCCTAAGGCAAAACCGTCACAGGGTTGTGTTGGCAAGATTCATTCAGAGAGGGTCTGCCCTTGTTTTCCTCTGAGGCTAAGAGAATGTGACTTGTTCAGGGTCACCCAGTGAGTTTCCGTGCCCAAGTGGGCATTCGAATCCTGATTTCCAGAGCCCTAATCCAACATCAACTGGCTCTTCATCATAACTTAGTAGGGAGAATATTGCAGAACAAGGGCAATGCTATTGAAAAGCCCTCTCCCTTGGTTTCAAATTAAATGCTTCTCCTAGAAAGGGCACTGAGAGAAGATCTTAAACTGAAGATCTTAAGAAAATTGTATTGTAAGAGACACTCTTTCAGATATAATTTTGCAATTGATTAAATTTCTAGGCTACCTAATGACCTAGAGTTGTCCCTGTAGTGTTCAAACCAGCAAAAGCGAGAAAGCATTAAAAGAGAGATCCACAACATTTAATTACTAGTGTGGGAGGAAAAGCCTTGATAGAATATAGCAGTGAATTTTTCATACAACCTCAAATTGTATTGGTATCTGCTTTCCTCACTTGTCCAACCCCATCCTCAACATTGAATGGTATCTTCCTCTGAAGCCATTTGAGGATATATTGTTTTGTTTTTTTAAATCAGTTTGCAAGATTAATAAACAAGAAATAAGCAAAGCGTTTGCCATGCATAATACATGCAAGTCATAAAAGTCCATCTTTGCTTTGCTTAGTGTAGCATTTTGGACCATTATGTTTTCATTAAATGGAGCACCTCATATTTTCATAGCTTGGTTCCAGCAAACTGCATGAAAAAAGGAATCCCCTTGCTTAGTACTGTGGCAGCCCCTGGGCTTTAGTTTTTTTTTTTTTTAATGAGCCAGCTGGCTTTGTAGCACTTTATTATTAATTCATTTTTAATTATTAAGCAGGGCAGCACTTCTGCTTTTGAGATCAGAATTAACAGTCTTGATAAGCCTGCCCAGTTTGGCAACCATCGAGTTCTGGGGGCAAGGTGGGGGAGGAAAGCGGTTTGGGGCTAATACCGCCTTGCGCCAAAGACAAGAGAAACAGATGTGACGAACTTGTTTGCTAAAGAAACTCTTATAAGCGGCATTGAAAGGCCCAAAATGTCTCTCTGATCGTTTTCCCTTTTTTTGTTTTTTTTTTACATCTCGATGTCTCTCAGCCTCCTCCTTCTTCTCTTCCTACTTCACTGTTGCGTTTTGGGTCTGTACGTTTCAGATACCGAGTTGTGGTGGAAGGAGAGCGAGGGAATCGCCCGCACATTTATTGTTTGGAACAGCTGCTGCAGGAGGCGGTAAGTCCCTAATTCTCCGGGAAAAATAGATCGGATTTGGTTTTAACTTCTGAGGAAGGAAGGTAGAAAGATGAGGCGCGGACGTGGGGTGAATGAAACTTCCAGCCTCCTCTAAAGATGGGAGGAACACTTTCATTCTGATTAGGATCCTGCCATGGTACCCCAGCTCTCTGCCCATGGATGGCTCAACCCTCAGCAGTGTTTCACACCATCCAAAATCTCTCCCACTCACCTCATTTCATTGTTGCAGCATCTGGTTTTACCATCAAGACACTCCTTTAAAAATTGAATTGAATTTCCCCTCTTCTAACTAAAAACTGCTAGATCCGGCCCTACTCTTTGGGGCAGCAGAGAACAGGCCTACATCCTCTCTGTGACAGCCCCTTAGTTATTTAAAGAGGGCAATCGTGTCATCCCTCGTTCTTCTATTCACCCGCTTAAACATGCCCAGCTCTTTCCCTTGACTTTTCCTCTTGTGTTTTGTTCTCCGTACTTCTTACCTCTGTTGTTATTAATTCATTTATATCACATCTTTTCCCCAATATTGGGACTCAAGGCAGCTTACAAAAGTTAAAACAAATAAAGCTAAAACAGTTACAAAAAGAGAAGCTAACAACATAAAAAGGGTGATTATTAAAATACAATTAAACAGGTAGGGCGACTAGCAGCAGTATGTCAATGGGCTTTGAACATGTAGTGTGTTTGTTTGACTGCATTTGAATACCAGTGCCAACTTAAAGATCTCTGAATAGTTGATGGACCAGAGATTAAAAACCTAAAACACACTGTATAATGTACTACAATTTTAAAAATCTGGAACAGTTTTAGAAAGTCACAGTTTCTTTGTTTTAAAGCCAGCAACTGAGGACTACAAAAATGGAAAGGTCTTTTAAAGTTCACATTTTAGATACTGAAAATCTAGAAAGGCTAGGAGAATGTTAAAGGTCTTTATCTGGCATGGGAAAGACTGCTGTATAGATGCCAGGCACTCTTCTCTTGGGAAGGAATTGTATGTCTTCTGGGATGCCACTACACTGAAAGGTTTTGCTGGTTGCTGAATTGGACAGCTGTGGTCCGTCTGGCTCAGTACCACCTACACCAGGACTGGGGATGCTTTGGTCTTCCTGATGTTTTCTGCCACTGCTCCTGTAACCCCATTACCAGTTGTCACACTGGTTGGGGATACAGGGGTTGGATGTGCAAACCAGAGGGGCAAAAGTTTCCCACACTGATCTATTGGAGGTGGTACCAGTTCTCAGGGGTTTCATGTGGCAGTCTTTCCCTACACTGCTTGAAGCTAAAGGAGCTGAACATGAACCCTTCAGTAGGCATCACAGATGCTCCACCACTGAGTTGTGGACCCACCCCTAGAAAATCACATTTGTGCTTAATGTCCACCCCACACCCTTTGGCTGTCTTGTGTTATCACACAATCTGGATGGGTCATGACCCTCTCCCCCAGGAAGTTGTTGTTCCCATGGAGGGAGGGCCAGAACCATCTTGCTCAGGGAAGGGAAGGTGTCCCCCAGGGCAGACCAGCTACTGATGCTTCCTTCCATACAGATCATTGATGTGAAGCCCCCTTCGGTGCGGTTTCTTCCTGAAGGCACAAGGATCGCCGCCTACTGGAGCCAACAGTACCGCTGCCTCTACCCAGGAACAGTTGTCCGGGGTGAGACCATGCTGCCCTTCTCCTAAGCTGGGAGTTGTGTTGGGAGATATGGGAATAGGCTATGTTCTGAGCATACTTGCCCATGTAGTCCAAAACAGGTGGGAACCCCTGTATATATTACTTATTATATGTTGTTCCTCATATGGTGTAGGTGGCGAAGTAAGTCTCTGAATGTACGTTTCTGTGTGTGGGTTAATTCTCCCTGTTCTTTGCTCTTCAGATGTTAATTCTTTCCTCCTCTGTCTTTAGGGGCTCACGATCAGGAAGAGGATGGGGACTTGATCACCGTAGAGTTCGATGATGGTGACACAGGACGGATCCCCTTATCTCACATCCGGCTTCTTCCGCCCGATTACAAGATCCAGTGTGAGTCTGGTGTTTGTAGAATCATAGAATCATAGAGTTGGAAGGGAGCAATAGGGCCATCAAGTCCAACCCCCTGCCATGCAAGAATACACAACTGAAGCACTCCTGAAAGATGCCCATCCGACCTCTTGTTTAAAAACTTCCGAAGGAGTCTGCCATCCTTCAAACAATCTGTTCCACTGTCAAACAACTCTCAGAGTAAAGGAGTTCTTCCTAATGGTATCTCTTTTCTTGTAATTTGAATCTGCTCTGGTATAAACCCTATGAGATCCTTCTCATTCCTTCCAAATCCCTCCCTTTTTTCTGGCGTTAGCTGGCCAGATAGAAGGTTAGGTGGATAGTGCCCAAGTCCCAATGACAAGTCTTGTACATAGGTTGCCATTCGTTTCCCCTACACCAGTACTTCTCAGGCGGATCTGATGGAGGGGAGCAGCAATTATCCCCCCCCCAGTGCACCAGGGTTCAGTTCCATATTTGTGCCTACTGGGTACAGTTGTTTTTTTCTTTCTTGGAAGACTTCCAGGGACTGCCAGTCAATAGCTCAGGGACTTGCCCTGGCCCAAGGACCACCACTTTGGGTAGTATTGCCAGTAGTTCTCACACTTTGGTCCTCAAGATGCTTTGGACTTCGCCTTCCAGAAGCTCCCAATCAGCATGGTCAGCCGTCAAAGATTCTGGAATCTGAAGTCCAAAACATCCTGAAGACCAAAGGTTTAGAACCATTCCCCTATAATCTTACCCATCTTTTGGCTGCACCCACAGAAACTAGAATTTGTAAATGGGAACCATGGCAGAATTTACTGAAACATTTTCTTTGCTTGTCATATGGACTTCTGTAGGTAATTCTAGTTTGAGTAAATCCCTGATGGATTTAGGAGGCAGTAATGTCTGTGATTGTGTGTGTGTGTGTGTGTGTGTGTGTGTGTGAGACAGACAGACAGATGGATGGACAGACAGAAGGGCAAATAAACAAGGAAGTACAATGCCAAGAATTGCTGTTGACTGTTCCAGGTGCCGAGCCCTCTCCTGCCCTCTTGGTACCCAGCACGAAACGCCGCAGCCGCAAATCCAGTAAGGATACTGGAGAAGGAAAAGAAGGAACTGGGATGGCGTCAGAGGAGACAACACCAAAAGGCAAAGGGCGTGGAAGAAAGCCAAGCAACAAGGAGAAAGCTGGTATGACACAACAGCCCTATTTAGCTGGTTGGGAGTGTTACAGGAAAACACAAGGAAGCTGCCTTCTACTAGGCCAGACTCTTTGTCTCTCTAGCCCAGCCCAGTCCACTCTGTCTGGCAACGAATTCCAGGCACATAGAGGTCCCTCTGAAGTTCTTTTTTTCCCCCCATTAAAGTTCATTATTCTTAAAAGAAGTACTTAGGACAGGATAGCACAGGGTTGGCTTAGAGCAGAGGTGGACAGGCTCCAGATCTTGCAGAGTTATAGCAGTCAATTTTTGGCTGCCCCAGAGGGCCATAGCACCCTGTAGAGTTTGAGCAACCAGACAGTGACCTTGTGTCATTCCTGGTTGCTTTTGGGACTCTTTTTTTACGAGTGGGGGGATTTGCTGTCCAGGGTTGAGAATCCCAGGAAATAATAATTTATTGAATCTTTATGTGTCATGGTTGCTGTTTCTCAGTCAAAAACTGGGGAGAAGGAAGTGTTGGTCCAAAACATGGGGATGTTCCTGAGCTTGCAGGGGCCGGTGTCAGTAGAAATTTCAGGGCTCTCACTGGATCCTCCCCAGTGGGCCATAGTATTTCCCTCAGCTTTGAAGAAGTTCTTCCCAATTTGCGTGCTTCTTCAACTCTACTTGGTCATTTGCCTTTTTCCATAGATAATAATTTAATGTATTAAGGAGGGTCTTCTAGGATCTAAACTATAGGCACTATGCCCAGTTGCAAGTGGTGTCCTTATTTGTTTATTTCATTGATTTATTTTTTGTTGTTTCCCAGAAGAAAGCATCCTAACAGAACCAACAAACCAGGGGGAAACACCTGCAACCCCTTCCCACATGCCTGAAAAGCCTGTTTGCAAGCAGTCTGTGAAGAGCTCAAAGAAAACACAACAGGTCCCTGCCAGAAACTCCCCAGCTCCCACAGAAGAAAAACATCAGAGTAAAAGCAGCAAGATGAAGATCTCAGCAAAACTGCATAGCCCGGCTCAGTCCTCTTTCCGGTCTACGGTTTTCAGCAGCGTTCGTGGGAGTGAGCCGTATGCTGAGCTCTCAGGCATCTTGGGAGCCTTCAGTCCTTCTGATGCCTCCTCTGGGAAAATCAAATCAAAGAAAGGGAAGTCCACTGAGGAATCACAGGAGTTTGGGTCAATGGCCAAAGCTCAGAGGAAGATCCCAGACAGCGAGATCCTGATCAAGCTAGACCATGAGGGAGTCATGTCTCCCAAAACCAAGAAGACGAAAGAGGCCATGAGGATGCTGGGAGATTCAAACCTGGCTGGCAGGAGAGAGACCAAGAATATCCTGGGACTGAGCTACAATTCTGTGGTGAGCACCGACGCCAAGCAGAAAGCTTCCAGGAACAAAGTGGCCAGCGGAGAAACGTCCTCCCCTAAGTTTTCTGGAAAGTTTGGTGGCTCCGGAGAGAACTCTGCTTCCTCGAAGGATCACGAGGACAAAGGTCAAGTGGAGCCGGCAGGAGACGAGTCCGAAAGCAACAGTAGCGGCAGCAGTTCTGAGTCTGAAGGAGAAGAAGAAGCGGAGAAGAACGGAGGTGGTGCCCAAGATGGCAGCTCAGCCAGTTCGAGGGCCTCCACGCCCATGTCTTCGTCAAACTCCTCCTCTTCCTCCTCCTCCAGTAGCAGCAGCAGCTCCTCTTCCTCCTCCTCCTCTTCCTCTTCTTCCACTTCCTCCTCTTCCTCCAGCTCTTCCTCATCCTCCTCATCCTCCTCATCCTCCACCACAGACGAAGACTCCTCCTGCAGCTCGGACGATGAGACCTCCGAGTCGCAGCCCAGCGCCTCTTCCACGCAGCAGGCCTTGCCGCCCAAGCCAGGCAAGCAGGCAGGGAAGTCTCGCTCGGCTTCCCACCCCCCGGGCTCCAAGCAGCAGCAGCAGCAGCTGCCACCGGCACCACCACCGCAGCAGCAGCAGCAAGCTGCACAGAAGCAGCAGAGCGGGAATAAGAACCGGCCCAAAAAGCGTGAGGGGATCCACCTGCCCACCACCAAAGAGCTTGCCAAGCGCCAGCGACTGCCTTCCGTGGAGAACAGACCCAAGATTGCCGCCTTCCTGCCTGCACGCCAGCTTTGGAAGTGGTTTGGGAAACCCACCCAGGTGAGCCTCCCCTTCTCAGAGAAATGGGGCTGAGCAAAGAACAAAATACACTAGAAGCCTACATGACACAAAAATTAGACGGCATTAAATAAACAGTTCCATTAAAAGCACTAAATTATAACAGAAAGACATTAAAATGTTTTTCTAAAAAATACTATACCCCATGAAAAGGATCCTTCTGCCCTTTTAAATGGCAAAGGCATGTTTAAATAAAAAGGTCTTTGCCTGCTGGTGGAAAGAGGATAGAAAGAACCATTTGAGCCTCCAGTGTAAGGGAATTTCCAAACCTGGGAACAGCCACTGAGAAGCCTCTGTCCCATGTCCTCACCAAATACACCTGTGCTGGTGGTGGGAGAGAGAAGGCCTTCCTGCAAAGCTCTTAAAAGTTGGGCAGCCTCGTTTCTTCTACCTTTTTGTTGTGTTTTGCATGTTGGAGGCAGACTTGGTCATGTTTGAAATCAACAAGATGTTAAGTTGGGCTTTTGATTTGAGCTTAGCTCCCACTGATTCCATCCCATCTACATTTAGCATCATGAGAAGTCTGTTCTAGGGTCTGTTTTGGTCGGCACAACACTCTGTGTATGATCGGACTCTGGATCCAGCCCAAGGTATGTGAACAGGCTTCAAGCTTATGGGATTCTTCATTCTTCCATTCCACAGAGGCGCGGCATGAAGGGAAAAGCCCGGAAGCTCTTCTACAAGGCCATTGTCCGTGGGAAGGAGATCATCCGTATCGGAGATTGTGCCGTCTTCTTATCAGCTGGCCGGCCCAACCTGCCCTACATTGGCCGGATCCAGAGCATGTGGGAGTCCTGGGGAAACAACATGGTTGTCCGAGTGAAATGGTTTTATCACCCAGAAGAAACCAACCCTGGAAAGAAGCTCAATGAAGGCAAGGTAGGTCGCTTTTGAAGCATGAGATTTCCTTACTGGAACAACCAGAGAAAAAAGCTTTGGCTCAGCCTTGAGCTTTGAGAAGAAAGCCAAATAGTGCTGAGATTTGCTTGCTGGGTGGCTCATATCCTTTTCATTTCTGCTTTGAATTCCATAAGGGCACTACCATGACACTCCATACTAGCAGAGGATTCACTGTTTGGAAACATAACCAGTCGGTGGGTTAAACAAATGACTAAGTCAAATGACTTAGAGACTCAGCATAGTGAAGGGAGCTAATGTGGTATAGTTCTTTGAGTTTAGGACTAGGATTCTGGGGAACCAGAGTTCAGCCCTGGAAAACCACTGGGTGCCCTTAAGCAAGCCACACACTCTCAGCCTCAGAGGAGGGCAATGGCAAGCCTCCTCTGAACAATCTTGCCAGGAAAACCTTGTGATAGGGTCACCATAAGTCAGAACTGACTTGAAGGGACACAAGAAATGAAACAAATGAATCTAAACATCTGAGCAGAATGCCTTTCTTTTACCACTGCCTTTCCACCATCAGTTCCCTCCTCAACACTAGCATGGCAGAGGGATCTAAAAGGCTATTTTGTTTGTAGAAAATTTTGAACGTTGCTGAATTTTGAATCCTAATCTTCCTCCTTTCCTTTGATTGCTTCTCTCCTTTCCACATTCTGCCTCCTCACCCTCACTCTGCTTGATCTTCTTGATTTTAGCGCTGGGATCAGAAATCTGGGCGGAGCCTCTCCACCGTGCTCCAGGCTTCCAGTCAGAGGAAAGACTTCATGGAGGTGCGTTGGGGCAGGTGACGGGTGCACAGCCCCCAAAGGGAAGCTTCTCTGTGCTTCTTGATCCTTAGGCGAAAGAAGCTAAGGGCTGCCCCTTCCTGTGACAGAGAGGCTGGTCTACCACTGTGTGTGTTATCAACCCTCAAACTTTTGTAACTTGGCTCCCCCCATAGCTATCGTTTCTTTGCTTTGTAGCCAAGGTCCACCCCAAAGTGCCTGACAATTCCAAGTCATGTAGAGGTACAGTCTCTGGGAGATGCATGTGAGCCCGTATCAGTGTCAGGTAGAGCTTGAAAAGGGCACCATTTTGGATTGTGGTCCCTGAGGCCCTAGCAGGGCCTTTGGCTCTGGCAGCAGACATCCAAGTTCCTAAGAGCCTCCTTCCAGAAAGAGCTGCAGGTGGGCTTCATGGACAGCAGACAGTAAAGATGCCAGAAGCATCTCAGAAGCTTAGAGCTGGAAGGCTCCACAGGGGCTATCTTGTCCAGCCCTGTGCCATGCAGGAATCCCCAACAAAAGCACTGCTGAGAGAAGCCAATCCAACCTCTGTTTTAAAGGCCTTGAAAGACGGACAGCCATCCTTCTCTGAAGCAATCTATTCTTACTGTCAAACAGCTCTTAAATTCTTCCTAATGTTCAGATGGAATTTCTTGTGCAGTGAACTGAGCTGGGCTTCAGGGCATTGTGTGACTCCTTCCTTGTCACCATGAACCCCAATAGAGAAACAAATCCTATGTCCCAAATCACAATATCTAAATTTTCAGTTCTGTTTTCATGATGTAGAAATTAGAAGAGGGTGGGGCTGGTTTGTCTGTCTGTTTTTGTCAAAGCATACAGTGTGAGAGAAGGAACTGTGGAGAGGGCAAGAAACCAGCAAGAGGAGACGAGGGAGGAGGTAACTGTTGGGCCAGAGAGCTTGGAGAACATCAGATGTGTGAGGAGTAGCATTCTGATGCCACATCTACACCACAGGGAGGAAATCTTCCATGCACACGCAGCCTAACATTTCTCTCTCTCTCTCTCTCTCTCTCTCTCTCTCTCTCCCCCTCCCTTTTTAATTCAGCGTGCATTGTACCAGTCTTCCCATGTGGATGAAAATGATGTCCAAACAATCTCACACAAGTGTCTAGTGGTTGACCTGGAGCAATATGAGCAGATGCTGAAAACCAAGAAATACCAGGACAGCGAAGACCTGTACTACCTAGCGGGGACGTATGAGCCCACCACGGGCATGATATTCAATACGGACGGGGTACCAGTCATCTGTTAACCCGCTTCTGGGAAAAAAAAGGAACTCTGGGAGGCATCCCAAACTCCCAAAGCATTCAGATTAACACACCCCGCCTCTCCACGGAGAAGGAGGAAGAAGAAGGAGACGAAGAAGAAGAATGGGACATAAAGAAATGTATGTGCCTGTTTTTAACGACAGCATGATTGTTTTAATGCTCAGTCACATCGTTCCAGAAAAACCAGAGATTTTTGAAGGGGGCTTTCTGAAACAGTCATCGAACCAGTTGCTTGACTCTGGCAAAAGAAGGGAATCGTTTAAAAAAAAAAGAAAAAAAAAGAAATTGGAGACATGGGCAGCAAGTTTGCATTTTGTCCCGACATGTACTGGTACTACGTTGGGGTGCTGTGCCACATTGCCAGAATAATGTTGGACTATAGGCACCTCCCCATCCTCCCTCCCATGGTTCAGACTTTCATAGGATATCTCAGAAAACCAACATCTTCTGGACTCAGCGTTCTCAACCTTCAGGGTAACCCACCCAGCCGTTCTCACCAACTACCACAAGACTAACTATGTTGAAGACTACAAGCTCCGGAAGAACCTTGAGGGGCCACTACTCAGAAGTTTTGTTGACCTGCCTGTCTCAAAAGCTTGTCCTACAAGAGGGAATTGAAGGAAGGAGATGGCTTTGGAAGCCACAGCTGACAACGGTATTGCTTGAACAAAGTTTTGTTGCCTCGTGTTCCTGGTAGGGTTACGAAACGCCGAGCGAGAAGGACAAGAGAGATCAACCACTGAACTGTGTGAAACCTGGATTCCTCTTTTTGCTGCCCTTTCCTTCCAAACGCCAAGTCTTGTGAGGGAAGGTGCTTTTTATTCTGAGCAGGCGTGATTGAACAAAACTCATTTCTTCCTCATATAAGATGAATGTAAGTTAACAGTTCCTGCTTAGGAATCCCAGATCTTGCTTCCATCATGATTTTGGGACAAGACGTGTTTGGGACGTATGCTGTTGGCTATTTGCTGCTCCTGCTTCAGGAACTCAAGAAACACTTTCCCCCCTGCCCTTAAATACATATATTTTTAAAAACACCTGGACCTGATGAACCACCTTCTGAAGATTCCCCTGGTGTTTCATAGAAAATGAAATGCTCGAATTCATTTCCCTATCTCTTATCCCCTACTGGGCACCACTTGTGAAGACTAAGGTGAAGATGGCACTTGCACAAACCTTGCATTTACTCACAGGGGAAGCGCTGGCTGTGGAACTGGGGAGCCTGCATTAAACTGGATGCAAGACCAGCACAACCAACCATCACCACCAATTCCCACCTCCCCAGAAGTTTGCAAGGCCCCCCCACCCTCCCACCCCTCCATCCCTGCCATCCCAGGGAGGGGGTCATCAGCCCTGCACTTCACTCCTTGCAGCTTCAGGACGGGGTTAATGCCCAAATTACAGCCAAGACTGACAGCAGCATAGGTCGAGGGGGCATAGAGGTGGCGTGAAAATTCAGGGACAGAGGTGAGGTGAGACTGGACGAGAACAACACTATATATTTTGCACTTAAAAACAAACTCACACACTACATAGCTGAGACACCACAAGTGTTTTGGCCCAGAACAGACTGTACCATTCCAGCACTACAGTGGGGAGATACATTTCTTTTGCTTACATGGACAGATTTTTTTTTTTTTAAACTATTTGCGGTGGTACTAACAGAGTACTAGAGGCGTTTGGTCCATGGGAGAGGCAAATCTCTGTTCCATCCTTTCTGGAATCCTTCACAAACAACTTTTAAAGAACCACAGTGGTGCTGCTTTGTACTGCCTGCCTTTCCCACACCCTGGACCACAGCTTCCAAAGTCTTTGGTGGATAAAACATCTTTAACTTTCTCACCTATCCACACACCCTCAACAACTCTGTACAGTTTTAATCTACCAAAAGACTCATTTATTGTCCTCCCTCCCCTACTCCTGTATAATAAGCCCTCTTTAAAGAAAAAAGAAAAAAACAACAACAACCAACCGACAAAAAAGCGGGGGAGGAAGAGGGAAGCAAAATGGATTCAACTTTTTAATTATAAATATAAAATATAAATATATAAATATATATAAATATATAAACTTTTTTTAAAAAAAACTGTGAAAAAAAATTATGAAAAATTATAAAAAAGCAAACACGGTCTGACATTTAGACTCCTATATTTTATTTCCTGTTGGATTGTGTGACCGCAGGGGAACAGGAAAAAATCCGAACATTGCTTACATGCAAACTGTGTACTGTACTTGTCGAAGCAACTTTGTGTGAGCAAGTGTTTAAAAAAAAAGAGAGAGAGACACAGAGAGTAAGCGAGCGAGGATTTTATGCGAATGTTGAATAGAAAGCACTTAATTGCCCGTTGCCTTCTATGGAACACAAGGATTTTTTGCAGACAATCGAGAGGAAAGGAGCCAGGTTTATGTCCCTTTTCCCCCACTCTTGTTATTTTTTTTTATGTTTTCACTTCCTGCCTCCACCCTTTTTTTGCATTCTGTTTGTTGCCGAATTATGTGTGATTCCTTTTCATAAAAAAAAAAGATGATTGAAAAACGAGCAACCAGAACTCTGCCTTTCTTTGTCTTGGGTTTTTTTTTAATCACTTGTGTTCTTTCACCCTCATGGCTTCAGAAACAGCAATGGTGAGTCCCTAAGAGAGTTTAGCTTCCACAGAGCAAAATGAAGTCATTGCCCAACCTGTAAGAATTCCGTCTCCCCTTGCTTCCGCCAATTTTCCTTCCCTCTCCAAATGTCTTACATTGCATTAATATAAAAGTTCATCTGGGCATTAGAAATGCAGATGAGGCATCCAAGTTGTAAGGGAATGTGAATGTTGGCAGGAGTTCTAGATGTGAATGATTCTCAATGTCTTACTCGCTGCAACGCTCGAAATTGGGGGACTGGAGGAAAATTCATTTTGGGGAGAAAGAAGTCTTCTTTGGAGGATAATTAACTCATTTTTGTCCCCCCAAAATACCTCCCCCCAACCCCCCACAAAACACTCAAAATTATCAGTGTCCCAGGTGCCAATCCTAATTTGAAGTGGCTGAATGCAGGTGCCTTCCTTCCTTCTCCAGAGCATCCTTCTTCTCCGACTGGGGTTAGTTCAGAGGCTGGGCCTTTCATCTGGCGTTTAAATCAGGTTCCATCTGCTAGTGACACACAACAGAGCTTGCCCTAATTCAGGGAAAACTTTCACCAACATTAAACCTAGCACTAATTTTTCATGGCCTTGGCTTCAGACTGTTGCCTGTTCCCTTTGCCAGAAACACCTTCATTTTTCAGAACCATCACAGCACACGTTTTAGGGCTGGAGCACCAGCAAACAAGCCCTTAAAAGGTAGAGGAGAAGATTATTTTCTGTTGGCATTTGAGTTTTGAAGGAATCTTGGAGAGCCTGCATTTTGCTTTTGCAAGAATGTTTACCACCCCTTGGGTGGGCAGGGCAAGTAGAGAGTGAAAGAGGCAAAGCCAGAAATGTCCTGAATTCAGTGGTCATCCCCATGGCCACACCTGCATTGGACGTCACCCTGCCAAATAGGTTTCCAAGCATTTTTATAGGAAAAGGCACACATTCCTGCATGAAACTCTCCTTTCTTCCCAATCTTTTGGGCTCTTGGTGAAGATGAGTTGCTGTTCTTTCCCCAGAGGCTGGTTTGAAATACCCATTTTTCAAAGAACAGCCATCTGTATACACCACGGTGCACAGGTTTGCCAGTGGCTTCTGGGGTGGGGGATCATTTTCCCCCGCAGCCAGAATGTTCTGGTCCTCAGGATGATAACAGTGCCATCTGGTGGATTGCTCTTCTTTCTCCTCTTTGCTCAATAGCAGATTACAACTGGGCTCTAGAAACCAGCCTTGATGTGGTTTGGTTTGTTTTCTTAGAGGTTATTTTTTGGCCTTGCAGTATCTGGCTCCTCTTGCTGTGGGTACATTTTTGGTTTCTCTGCTGCTGCTGCTCCTCTTCCAACTCCAATGGTCAACTTGGGCAAAGGCGGAGAGGTTAAGAGCTAGGCAAGTTAATCGCATCTGAAACGACGTTTTCCCTGATCAAGCAATCAGGTTATCATGTTAACTGATCGAGCTGCCTTGGGACCCTTGAGCCAACCACTGTCTACGCCAGGGTATGCCCCTCTGCATCTTGATAGCTGCAAGCCCTATCACCCTTAGTCAGCATAGCTAAGGAAGGATAGGAGTTGCAATCCAACAGCAAGTGAAGGACCACAGACATTCCCCGTTCCTGCTGTATGCAGATTGGAAGGGGAACTTAATGCCAGGATCAGATTTTCAGCCTGCAACCTGGATTTTATCAGTTTATGGAAGTGGAGAGTGCAGGGACAGCTTTGGGACTCTCCATAGTTTTTGTTTGGTTCCGGAATCCTGTTAGGGGTTTGGGTATGTCAGAATTAGAACTGTGCAGTCATGTAGTGTCCATTTCTAATAGAGGGCTGTTGTTACATTGCTACATAGCAGAGCCAGCAAATTGCCCAATAAGGATTAGGGCCAATGCACAACATGACCAAGGTGGATTGGACCCAATCCACATCACATCAGCCCCGATGCAAGTTGGGAACCAATGCACATTGGACACTCTTCCTGGTGTTCCGTTATGCATCTTCACATTTCAGTAAAAGGGTTTCTGAGCACCTCTGCTATGTAGCTAAATATATGAAAAGTTATGCTATGTCATACAGGATTCCATCCTTTTACCAACTGAAGATGTGCTTTCTTTTTCTTTGTGGATTCCAAAACAAGAAATGCTGACCTCTATTACCATTATTGTTGTTGTTGTTGTTGCACCATCAATATGCATGGCACTTTACAAGTAAAACAACCAAAAACGGTGGTTCCTGCTGAAGGCATACAGTCTAAAATATAGATGTAAAATATAAAATATAGTGCTGTAGGCACTTTGGCAAGAACAGTGTCAGACAGGAAGGTCTTTCAACATGCTCTGAGCATCCAGCCACCCCTCCCAGAGAAGAAACCAAAGCAGTGAGCCAATGCATTTAGGAAAAAAAAATTACAACCCAATAATTTTATTTATCAGCAACTACGCAAGCGTGGGCACACACAGAAGACTCCACAACGGAGAGATGGAGGCAAAGTTCCTGCCCTCTCCCAAGAGGCTTGCTTTCTCGGCCCAGCCTGCAGCCAGTGGCTCTAGTGCCCTGTGGATGGGGGCGAGGATGAATCGGCTGTATCGAAACAACAAACAGAGCTGGGCATGCAACATGAGTTGGCACAAGTGCCAATCCAGCAACATCACTTGGGCCGGCAGTACTTGAAATGGCCCCTGCATCGTGGTCAGCAAAGGCAATGTGGTGGTCAGCTGTGCCGAGGCAGAAGCAAGGTGGTCCCCTCAGAGAATTTGGAGAGGGGTGATACCCATAAGAAAAGCAAAATTGGACAATTGACACAAGACATGGAGCTGAGAACTTGGGTGTCAAACAATCAAAGAGACAGAGGGGATTTTGAGTGCATGGGGGAAGCAAGGGAGGGATGCTTCGCCTGTTTTCCTGTCTGGTGGTGCTTAAATTCTCCCCATCTCCTGTCTCTAGTTAGAATCCCTAATTTTTTTGTAGTGACAGTGTGTGGGTGGAATGTGAAAAACAGCTGATGGGAGAATGGTTGGTATGCCCCCCCCCACACACACTAACAATTCCTTTCCAAATCACTCCTCCATGTAAACACTCCTGTTTTTCATCACCAGTGGCCAGAGTTCCCAGCTGCTGTAAGTAAGTACAGAGAAACAAAAAGAGCAGAAAAAAAACAAAACTAAGAACCATCCAATAAAATCCATGGCCATAATCCCGCATTGGCAGATGCAATTATGACAATGGAGTTCTGTTTTGTAGCTACTTCTGCTGATGCCACCCCACCCCAAAAACCTACCTCTTAAGTCAGGTGGTGCCCCAACTGAAGGGCTCCAATCAGGGCACTGGGAAATGACATCTGCAGAATTCCCCCAGTTGTAGGATGTGTTGAGACAGGCAACTGGAGAGGTCCCGTTGTGGCTGCTTGTCTTAATATGGCCCACCACCTGAGAGTTCTGTCACCATCATGCCTCTGCAGAGCCTTGGAAACATTTCAGTTGGAAAACTGTCTGGCTTAAGAAGCAGGTTTTGGGGGGTCATGTGTAGACATTAAGAGCCATAAACATGAACCCCAAAAGTTACAAGGTCATTAACTTTGGCTTATGATCACAGAGGAACATTCAAGTAAAAGATTCTAAGCTGCATCTTTGGGAAGATGTGGTCCAGGAAAAGCATTATCAAACAACCAGCTCTTGTGCTCCCTCTCCATTAATGTAAAATAGATGCACTTGTTTTATTTTTAATTAGACAGTTTTCAGACAAGATGAAACTCGGCACAGAGGTGAGAAAACTGACACTGTCAGAACAGTTTCAGGGGAAAGACATTTTATGAATAAGACTTTGGAGGGTCCCTCCATCTTGTCTCATCCAGAGCTTGGAACCATTACTGCTCAGGACAACAAATCCCAGAATCCTCCAGCGAGTTGTCCAGAGAAGCTACCTTTCCTGGCTCTGGCCTTACTCTCTCTCTCTCTCTTGCCAAATCCACCTCAAAATAATCCCATGTGGACTTCTTTGTTTACAGCCAGCTTCTGAAGCAGCCATTTTCTCATCTCATCATTTTCCCAATGAAAAGAAAACATCCAACTTGATGCTCAGAAGCCAGGCCACCCCCTGCCCTGTTTTGAACCCAGTACTCTTGTTCACAGATGGGTCAAGCCAAGTGTGTGTGTGTGTGTGTAGGGGGGATGAGTGTATCTTTTTCATGTCAAAAAAAACCAAAGCAACAAGGAGGACATGAAAGGCAGCCCCTTATTCCAACAAAAGGGACAAGATGGCTGCCACAGGACAGTGGACCTGGATGCCTCTAACGGCAGTCATGTGGGAGAAAGTGCCATGGGAACACGATCCCATGTAAACACAGCTGGAATGAATGGGGAGCATTCATCTTGATGGGCCTTGAGAACACCCCCACGGATGGCTCCCCCCACGTGAAACCAGAGGCTGTGTGGGGGTGAGAGCCTCATTTCAATTTTGCACTGAGGTTGCCAGATGGCAGGAGGTGCTCCTGAGGGAGGGCTGAATCAAGGGATGTTCCCTCCCAGGCCATCTCTCCACCCACCAGCTTGCCCACAGACTGGACTCAGCCCTCTGGGAAGCCCCGTTCAGTACCCTGCGGTGATTGAGCCATTGTAGGTCTCTGTGTGGAAGCAGGTACTGTGAGACGTACTGGTGAGGCTGTAGGCGAAATAGGCCACGGCGGAGCCCAAGGTCAACCCTGTCATATAGGACACCGTCATGGTGTTACCTGGGAAGGGAAGAAAGGAGACAGAGGGGCAGGTTCAGCACAGAGAATCACTGCAATTCATAGAGCCCCTGAAATATGCAAAGCTCTTTTGCTGCTGTGAAATGCCACAGCCAGATGCATCTCCATAGCATCTTGGCCTTGCACCCAGGTGGGACTTCTTCGTGCACCAGTGCCCCCTTTTCTTGGCAGGCACAAAACTTCTATTATTATGATGACCTCTCAGGAGTCATAGAATCATGGTGTTGGAAGAGACCCCAGGGGCCATCCAGTCCAACCCCTTGCTATGCAGGAACACCCATCAAAGCATTCCCAACAGATGGCCATCCAGCCTCTGCTTAAAAACCTCCAAAGAAGGAGACTCCACCACACTCCATTGAGGCAGTATATTCCACTGCCGGACAGCTCTGACCGTCAGGAAGTTCTTCCTGAGGTTCAAGTGGAATCTCCTTTCCTGCAGCTTGAATCCGTTGCTCCTTGTCCTAGTCTTTGGAGCAGCGTAAAACAAGCCCGCTCCCTCCTCGACATGACATCCCTTCAAATATTTAACCATGTCCCCTCTTAACCTTTTCTTCTGCAGACTAAACATCCCCAGCTCCCTAAGGCGTTCCTCACAGGGCATGGCTCCTGGACCCTTCGCCGTTTTGGTCACCCTCCTCTGGACATGTTCCAGAGTCCCTCCGCTGCTCCACCTACCTGCTAATTCCCGCTGCTCAGGGCTCACTTTGCCAGCCGCCAGGATCATGGGGACACTGCCGAAATAGCCATTAGTGATTCCCATCAGGAGAGAAAAGATACAGGGCCACGCTGGGTGGCTGAAGGTGGGCTTCCCATTGGGGTAAACACACATGATGAACAGAGGAATGAAGACCACTCTCAGGCAAGAGTAGATGAGGAGATGCGTGCCTCTCCAGTCGTAAGGCAGGGCCGCTAAGATCTATAAATGCAAGGAACGGGGCAATGGGAAGAAACAGAGGGGGGGCAAAGATCTGATGGTTGCATAGAATCAAACTAGGGCTGTGTGTGTTTCACTGTAAGAACGAAACAGGAGTCCTCTTAAACTGATTCTATTCCACTGGACTCTTCCAAATGCATGGCTCCAGAAACTGAACGAGCGTGGCAAATCAAAACATACGCGTTTTGTCATCTGATTTGTACCATTTTGGAGAACTCCGGTATTTCTGGTGCCAAATTCAGATTTATTAGGCTGGAGTTCAGCGTGGGACTTGCATAAGTGGACCTGCATGTCTGGGAAATAGAATTAAGTCGTTTTGAAATGTCCAGATTCACCTAGGGGCTGCTGCCCATGTTACAACATGAGGATTTTTTGGATAAAATATTTCAGGTTGTTCAAGGTCCATAAAATGGCCAGAAACTCTCTAGCTCTAATGGCTTTAGGGCTGAAGAGTTGCATGCAGTCTTCTATGAAACTGCAACAGAGTCAAAGACCCCGGATAACTTGTGTGAGGGAGCCCAGCTTTACACAGCACACCGTGCCCTCTGATATTTCACAGAGGAAAACTGGGACACAAGTGGCCAAGCAACGTCATTTTGTGGCCAAGATGGTAAATGTTATTAACGAGCAAGAACATACAAGGCAGGAGAGGCTGCAGCAGTTTGCTTTTGCCTGAGTCTACTGGGAAAGGCAAGATTCTGCGCACTCCTCACTGCTCCCCTTCCTAGGTTAATTGAGTGAGAAGCACTTTTGCATTTTGAACTCAGTCTGCAGCAATTAAAATAAGCTGAGGACCAAGTGAGAGGAGGAGAGAGAAATTAGGACATTTTAAAAGCAGCTGCAAATGTAGGACAACAGAGGATTAATTGGGACTGTCCCTGTCAAATCAGGACAGTGGAGTGGAATGTATGATACATTGGATAAAAACAAAAATCTCAACTCACTCCCACCACAACCCTGTCTTCTTAATAACATTAAAAAGTGTTTTTCCTTCTTACTGGAAGAGTCTAATGGCAGTCCGATTCCTACCTTTCCCACGAAGTCTGAGAGGTTGAAGATGGCCATGATCAGAATGGGGAGCCATTCCCCAAGAGTGCAGTTCCGGATTTCGGATTCCAGTCCAGGAAAGAGGCACAGGGTGATGAAGTAACTCATTGCTATGGAGAGCATGTAGGCCCAAATCACACGAGAGACGATGTAGCGGTGCAGCATCATATCTGTCCAAGAGGGGAAACCAAAGGAATCCTTGTCAGGCTGTGATCGGCAGGGCAATACCAATTCAGATAGTGTAGGAGAAACCTTTTTCGGGCCAAGGGCCGGATTCAATTTCAGAGCACCTCTCAGGGGTCATGCTCCTAGTGCTGGGCAGCGCCTGAGACCAAGGGGACCAGTGGGTTTTAGATTTAAACTCCTACTGCCATGAGCTAAGCTTTAGCATACCCTCCAACTATCCCAATTGGACAGCGACAGTCTGGATTAATCCTCTACCGTTCCACATTTTCAGTGTTTATTTAAATGTCATTTGTTTCGTTCTCCATAACTCTTTATCAGTGACCTTCTCCAAATGATCCTCAACTTGTCTTCTTACAGTTAGGTGCCCAGAATGCCCCCTGGCATTCTATCTGTCCGTCTGTCCATCCGTTTGTCCATCCGTCTACCTACCTACCTACCTACCTACCTACCTACCTACCTACCTACCTACCCACCCACCCATCCATCCATCCATCCATCCATCCATCCATCCATCCATCCATCCATCCATCCATCCATCCATCCTCCTTCCCTTCCTTCCTCACATCGTGAGACTCAAGGCAGCAAAGAAAACTCCATAAGTTCAACATAGGGTTACCTTAAGTCAGAAACAACTTAAAATATTCACAGCAACAACAGAGCTCTTGTAGGAATGAGCCAGCTTGGCCTTTACCACCATGCCTTTGCCTGCCTTGTTGTTACCTCTGAAGCTGGGCCAGCTCCTTTTGATTTTAGGCCGAGGGACATCAAATCTCACATAGGTGCCACTGCCGGCTAGCTCGCCTTCCTGCCCAAAGGTGTCTGGAGGGGACCCTTCTCGCCCACATGGCCGATTCTCCTTGGAGGAAAAGGAAATTTTTAAAAAATCAAAATGCAGCGTCTCAAGATCACCCACATATGCAAAATTATGTCAAAGTCACAAAACCATGTAGAGGGAATTACTGTCTGATGAAGAATCTCAGCCTGCATTTCCAGCAGGGACCAGGAGAGGGTGGCCTCTCCCTTGCCAAAGACATACCTAAACCAGTGGTCCACTGCATCAGAAATCTCTAAGCTACAAAATCTACCGACTCCTCATGGATTTTCCAACTTTTTGATGGTCATGGTTTTCAACTTTAATAATTCCAAAAGTTTCAAAGCATGAAAAGGTTTCGAAGCATGCTCCTCTCCCCCAGCCAGTCCCACCCCTCTCCCCAGGTCGTCTTTCTTTCGTGAAAAAAAAAGCAGCTTACAAATCTGATGTCTTCAGCCGTGACATCGTGGTGGACCCTGTAGCCGGTGCCCTGGCCCACGGCCCCTTTGAACTCCGGCAGTCCATCCTGGGAGCGGGCGGTGTAATACTTCACAAAATGTGTCCGCTTCACCAGGAGGTGAAGGATGAAGCAGGTGAGCTCAAGGCTGATGGAGATGAAAAAGAAGATGATGGTGTTCTCCTTCTCGTCTGACAGAAGGAGCTTGGTGAAGATGCGACTCAGAGAGATGATGACTCCAGCTGTGCCTGGAAGAGGAGAGAAGGCAGGAGAGGGTTAACCATGGGCCCTTGGGCACGGCAAACATCTGTTTTGCAGTCAGTTCTCACTCTTTGCTGTACAGTTGGCCTTCCACGTTTGCAGGCTGGACTTTCATGGATTTGATTATTTGCAGGTTTCTTCAACTTCTGCCCCCCAGCCCCTACTTCAGGCACACCTTTCCTCTTGGCAGCTCCAAATAGGCCGTGCAGCTCTTAAAAACCCCACCTCTGGTCCTCCTCCTCCACCAGCTGCTGTGTGGCCATCTAGGAACATTTCCGCACGACACTCTTATAGCGCGATGATTCCACTTTCAACCTCCTATGGAATCCTGGGGTTTGCAGTTTCGGGAGGGGCCAGGTGGCCCCTCCCAGAACTGCAAACCCCAGGATTCCATAGGAGGTTGAAAGTGGAATCATCGTGCTATAAGTGTGTTGTGAGGAAATGGCCTAAGGATGGCTTGCAGCTGAATTTCTGAGCACCACAAACCCTCCCCTGATGCCCCTCACACCCAAGGAACGAGATGGTTGAGAGAGGGAAGTATAGGGCCACCGTGTCGGCCCCCCCTCCCTCTCCTTTCCCTGACCTGGTTTGAATCGTGGGTGTTCCCCTCACCATGGCTCAGCCCCCTTACCCCAGACACACACCCACAAATTCATAGTTGAGATTTTCCCACTTTTGCAAGGGTCCTGTGCCCCTAACTCTAGCGAACATGGAGAGCCAACTGCATTATCAACAGAAGCTGAAGGAAATCTGCAACTTTGCAAGCTGAATGTACATAGCTCTCTAATAGTAGAATAAGACAAGGGATATTGATCTGTTTTTCCTTTTCGCTACAGTGTGTATGGAGGAGAGAGAGTTATTTTGCCTTTTAGTTGGTCACTGTAGCTAGAAGATATTTAGGATAACAGATTAGTCTTTTATTCATGGGCTTTGCTATTAAGTCTTTGGTCCTGGTTCAGTTCAATCTAGTTTAGTTTGGTTTAGTTTTAGGTCCCTATCACGCTATACTGTTATAGTGCTATCATTCCAATTTAGCTGCCATGGCAACGTCTTATTGAATCCTGGGATTTGCTGTTCAGGGAGAGGCACTTAGAATTCTCAGCCAGAGAGCTCTTTGGCCTCAGGAAACTACAAACCCCAGAATTCCTCAGGATGTTACTATGGCAGTTAAAGTGCAATAATAGTGCTATAACAGCATAGTGCGGCCGGGCCTTTAGTTATACATCTATATTGTTTACGTAGAATTCCTTTTTTCTGTAGTTGTGAATTAATTTTCTTGTATGCCTGTATTGAAATTAATCAACTGGAAATCGAAGGCAGAAGTGGAAGGAAATCTGAATGCAATGGCTTCAAGCAGTGAAACTGAACAGCAGGCCTGCCGGTTAAGAGCCCTCTGGAAAAGTCTTGGTTTGGCTCTGCCCAGCCAAGCTGGCCACTGGATCTTTCTGGACAGGAGGGAGGGGAAAGGACTTCCCGTTTAGCTGAAGCTTTCTCTAGGGCAACTGTAGCGGAGATGGGACCCATTTCATCCCATGCCCCTTTTGTGGATTGCACCATCAAAATACCACCTCCACTGGTCAGATGTGGATTTTATTTCCCCTCCCAGGTCTGCATTCTTGCCTTAACTAGAAGCGGAATATATTATACAAAATACGCACAAAATATGCAGATCTGCTCCATTTACTTAATGCATTGACGTCATCAAACTGAGCTTCTCCTGATGACAACTTTTGGGTCGTCTTGAGGCCCAGTTTTAATTTTTGCAATGCAGGGCATGCAGCCGCCTTGAGTGTAAACGTCAGCATCTCTCCCACGTTACAAAGGGCAGCAGATTTCCTAACAGCAGGGCACAGACATCTAATCCTCCCTCTCTCTTTGCCAGACTCCAGCTGATTAATCTTCTAGTCGGAGTTTGCTGCCCAGTTATTTGATTAATACTGCACTTCCAATGAGCTTTCCCTGCCCTTAGAAATCAATGTATGATTACGACAGCTCTGGAACTGTCAATGTGGGGGGGGGGAAGCAATCTATGACTCCAGGTTATGGACCATGAAATCATATTTCTGCAGAAGTGAGGACAGACAGGAATTTTACCAGAACAGGGGTGTAGAGTCTTCGGCCATTTCCGCACTACACTGTTATAGTGCTATTATTCCGCTTTCAACATGCTGTGGAATTCTGGGGTTTGTAGTTTACTGAGGCCAAAGAGCTCTCTGGCTGACGATTCTAAAGGCCCCTCCCTAAACTGCAAACCCCAAGATTCTATAGGATGTTGAAAGTGGAATCATCGCGCTATAACAGGCTAGTGCGGAAAAGGCCATGGTCTTCTATGTGGAGGCCCCTGTTTCCCAGTGCAATGGCAGGAATATTATTTCTACTGAACTGAGTTGTAGAGAAGTGCTCAGAAGCCACATTCCAGCCGTGGATGAAAGGGTGACACCAAAGAGACCAGCTTATTTAGTTTAAAATTCCTAGTCACACTCATAAGTCTTAGCAGGGGCACTGCAACCTTTTGGAATGGGTGGAAAACCCATACCAAAGTTGGAGAACTGCTGTAATATTGTCAATGTTTGTAAATATTTGAAAATGCACGATTTCTGTTCCTGTATTGGGGATATGGCTAGTTTGACAACACGAATGAGGCTGCCATACCCTCTAGCATTTTTAAGATGAAAACTGAGACCCACATGGCCTAGCAACATCAGAGCATGGGCAAGGTGGCAAAAGTTACTACAGTAACATGCAAGCTAGGAGTGGATGCAGCAGCTTGCTGGGCCCGCAGAAAAGGGCAGAATTTCACCCCTTCTCTCTTCTCCTCTCTCACCTGCTGGTTAATTGAGTGCAAACTACTTTTGCCTTTTGTTGCAATCGAAGTAAGCTGAGGAGGAAAGTGGGAGAGGGTGAGAGAAACTGGGCCGTTTTAAAAGCGGCTGAAAAAGTGGATTAAACAGAACAGTTCCTGCCAAATCAGGACTATTGGAGAGTATGGGCTGGAATGAGGCCCAAAGAGGTTGCACTAGTGAAAGACATTTCCCTACGCCTGGAGAAATTTAGCCTCAACTGGAAGAGAGCCTGAGAGAGACAAAAGAACCAGAGCCAACAGAAAGCAGGATGTGATATAAGGAAGAGCATAGGATGTTAGTCCGTGCAAGGTGATGGTTGTTCCTTTTGGATCACGAACTTGCTCTCTTAATGGGTCTGTTCCAGCCGGCCCCTCCCGAAACTGCAAACCCCAGGATTCCATAGGATGTTGAAAGTGGAATCATAGTGCTATAACAGGCTAGTGCGGAAATGGCCTCTGCCTGACACTAGGCCAATGTAACAGGCAGTAGAACATGTCCACTAAAGATCCGTGAATGCGCCAGTACTGGGTGCCAGGCTGTGTATTAATGAGTGTGCCCCAGCTGTCAGTCGTTAATGCCCGTGCCAATCAGCGAGTGGGCAGTGAACCGAGACCACCGCTTGCTACCATCTGCCCTGGCCATTCAGTTTAAGCAGGGTAGAACCCACAGCCTGCCGCCAGAGCCAACAGTTGCTGACTCTCATTAGCAGAAAAATAACATAGATTAGGGGAGCCAATAAAGCAGAAGAGAGTCCATTTTGTAAAGCGGCTCTTCCCTATCCGAGGTCGAAAGGCTGAGCCAGCGCAAGGGCGGAAATGGAGGACGATTCACACAGTTCTGTTCCCTTTGGGTGGAGAAATTAGGTTCCCTGGCACAGAAAGTTCATAACTGGCGCTGAAGACAGTTAATGGGAAAGAACGACCCCCACGCAACCCATGGGGCACTCCTGGCCAACCTAAAAATTCTCTCTCCGTTTTCATTTAAGAAAATCATTATTGAAAAAAGGATCAGCACGGCCATCGTTGCTGCTGCCACCACAGCTCGGAAAAGTTTTTTTTTTGGGGGGGGAATACACATTCTAGCATTTCTGGCAATGGGATTCTGGGAGATGTAGTCCAAGTAACTTTCCCCAGTTAATAGAAAACACAAGAGCTGAGATCTGTGATAAACCTCCTAGAGCTCTTTCACGCTACAGAATTATAGTGTTATGATTCCACTTTAACTGCCACAGCTGCACCCCATGGAATGTGGGGATTTGCAGTTGAGGGAGGTGTACATAGAATTTTCAGCCATTCTCCTGTCGCTGTACACCTTAAAGTCATTTCTGACTAAAGGTGACCCCAAGAAGAACCCATTACATGCCTTTCTTGGCAAGATTTGTTCAGAGGGGGCTTGCCTTTGCCTTCCTCTGAGGCTGAGAGACTACGGCTTGGTGCAGGTCACCCAGCGGGTTTCCATGGCCAAGCGGAGAGTTGTACCCTGATCTCCAGAATCACAGTCCAGTGCTCAAATCACTACACTTACATTGTCTCACCAAACTACAAATCTCAAAATTCCATAGCTGTGGCAGTCAAAGTGGAAGAACGGTTCTATATCTGTGTAGTGTGAATGGGTGCCTGCTGTAACGTGTCTTTTGGGACTGAGCAAAAAAACAAAGGGAATACTCACTCTCACCCGTCATCACCCCCTGGGTATACCGCTTTGGTAACATCCCGGTGTAGCCATAGAAGCTGGATTGCTGCACTTCAGAGTGGAGACAGGGATAAGAAAGCAAAGGGAGAGGCCATTATTATGCCACGCTTAGTAAAAAAATTCACACTAGATCCCACATTTATTCCTTATAACAACACAAGAATTATTCTTGTATTCATTCCAGGCTCAGTCCAGGCCTGATGTCTGTCTGGTGCTCACACACAATGAACAAAACCATGGCGCCCCTTTTCCATGCGCTAATCCTCCTGTTATGGAATAGATTGGCAAAAGAGCTAGGAAAGAGAACAAAAGAAAATCCTTCCATGCACAAGACAGAATTAAAATGTGGATTTTGCTTCCGCGTGGTTTCCGTGATGTCTGCAGCCTTGGATGGCTTTAAAGAAAGCAGTAGACCAGAAAAGGACTATGGCTGGCTAGTAGTCAGGGTGGATTAGTGGAGCTTCCATGTTTAGAGGCAGTGTACTTGTAGATCTAAATATTTGGCTATCAGAAGAAATCAAGGCCACCTTCCTTGTGTACTTAGATCTGGTCTCATGATTTTGACAGATTGGAGAGCTGGGCCAAGGCTAACAAAATGAATTTCAACAGACAGAAATGTAAGGTCCTACACTTAGGTAGAAAAAATGGAATGCACAATAGGACGGCAGATGAGTGGCTGGATAGGAGTACGTGTGAAAGGGATTTAGGTGTCTGGGTGGGTCACAAGCTGAACATGGGTCAGCAGTGTGATGCGGCAGCCAAGAAAGCCAAGGCGATTCTTGGTTGCATCAATAGGAGTATGGTGTCTAGATCGAGGGAGGTAATGGTACCACTCTATTCTGCCTTGGTCAGACCTCATCTGGAATACTGTGTCCAGCTCTGGGCAGCTCAATTCAAGAAGGATATCGACAAGCTGGAATGTGTCCAGAAGAGGGCAACCAAAATGGTGAAGGATCTAGAAGCCATACCCTATGAGGAACGGCTTAGCGAGCTGGGGATGTTTAGTCTGCAGAAGAAAAGGTTAAGAGGGGACATGGTTAAATATTTGAAGGGATGTCATGTCGAGGAGGGAGCGGGCTTGTTTTACGCTGCTCCAAAGACTAGGACAAGGAGCAATGGATTCAAGCTGTAGGAAAGGAGACTCCACCTGAACCTCAGGAAGAACTTCCTGATGGTCAGAGCTGTCCAGCAGTGGAATATGCTGCCTTGACATGCGGTGGAGTCTCCTTCTTTGGAGGTTTTTAAGCAGAGGCTGGATGGCCATCTGTTGGGAATGCTTTGATGGATGTTCCTGCATAGCAGGGAGTTGGACTGGATGGCCTCTGGGGTCTTGTCCAACTCTATGATTCTATGACTTGCCAGACTTTGCAAACAAGAACCTATTTGCCTTTTCCCTTTCTCCCTCCCAAGGCACTTTTCTTGTGTCACGTCTTTTGGACTTCAAAGCTGCTAGTAAGCATTGACTTACTTCTGATTTTTTGTAACTGTTCTAGGAAGCTTTACAGTTGAAGAAGTGGGCAACTGTATTTCAAATAAAGAAGCAATGTTGCTGGCCACTAGGGGAAAACTGCAGGCAGGATTAGATATTATGAGGTCTCTGTCGACATTCCCAGCACTCCAAATCTTTGCAGGACCTCGGGTTTTGTCATTTGTTGTTACAGCGAGCAACTGAATCATTTCTAATTTTGGAGGTGGAATAGCGTTGCCAGGTTTTCAAAATAGCAATAAGTGATAACAGAGTTGACAATCAGGAAGTAGCTCATAACAAGTTTGTGTTCTACACCTAAATATCAAATGAAAGTATGCAGTTAAACTAGCCGTATATTTCTTTGAGGCATGAACTCATTTGAATTTATGAACTCACATTCATAAATTACACAATGAACACATTTCTGTCTCCATGAAGAGCCCGCACTCCAAAATATGGGATCGTTTTTGGTTTCTTGTTCATTCTATGTAAAAGCAAAATCTTTCAAACTTACGAAGAGTGGGCGTCCGTTATAAAAATGGACATCTGCCACTTTTATGGGGGGTAAGCTTTGTGACTCTCAAATAAGGGACACCTAAGGCAATTGTGGGGTCTAAATACCCTAAAGGCACCAAATTCCATCTGACCTTGGAAGCTAAGCAGGGTCAGCCCTGGTTAGTACTTTGATGGGAGACCATCAACAAATACCAGGTGCTGTATGCTATATTTCAGAGGCAGGAACGGGCAAAACCACCTCTGAGTCTTCCTTGCCTAAGAAAACCCTTTGAAATTCATGGGGTCACCCTAAGTTGACAGGTGACTTGAATACACATACCCGTTATATACAAAATATATAAGCATCTAATACAGAGAAAGGAAAATAAAATTGGGAATCAGGCTTCAGAGCTTGGAATAGTTACTTTTTCGGCACTTCAGCTCCCAGAACCCATGGCTATTGGTCATGCTGGCAGGGGTTCTGGGAGCTATAGTCCAAAACAACTTCTGCAAGCTCTGAGGCCTGCTTTTGGACTACAGTTATTTCTGAACTACAATTTCACTTGCTAGCATGTCCACTGGTCACACTAAGCAGGAGGATTTGATGAGTTGTAGTCCAAAAAAGTGCAGTTTTCCAAAGATCTGGGCTCCAATGCCAGCCAAGAAGAATATCCACATCGTGGTGGAGAGCCAGCGCATTCCCATACCTACCTGTGCAACCGAAGGCCACCACGCCCACTGCGATGAGGTTGATGGCATAGGCATGCCGCTGGGTGAAAAGTTCCAACCAGACATCACAGATACTAACAAAGAGAAGAGGACCAAGGGCAAACAGGTACCCTGAAACAAGAAGAAAGAGGCAAAGAGGAAATACGTCAATCAATTGTAACACAAAATAACACAAACTGGCTAACATCTTTAACAGAGACATAAACTGAAGTTGAAACACAATGCTAAAACAATAAATGAAAAAAGACTAAACATTAGCTCCCTAGATCGGAGGATCTTAACCGTTTCTTTACCACAAATCTCCTTTAAATATCTTTTGTTGCCACAGACCTCCAAGACTTATCTGAAGGCAGCTTCTGGCGTGATTGCAAGAAATGCCATGTGCTTTTTCTCAGCCTCACAGTGTCATTCACATGTTCTCACAGTACAGTTCATCACATTACTCCTTTTTCCACGCAGCTATTAATGGTACAGGAGCCCTTGCTTCTTTTCAGAGGCACACCCTACTTGATGGTAGTGTGTGTTACACCAAGAAAGGAAACTCACATTTCCCCCTCTTAGCTCGAAACAACCCAAAACCTTTTCATTATTATTATTTTTCAATATTGATATGCTTCTCTGCAAGCAGATATATCTTTTTGCTCCTTACTGTCCACAGTTTCTGAAAAGAGAGGTTTCGAAGGTGGGAGATGACAGGAAACCATCTCTTAGCCCTCGTATGCCTGACTCCTGTTTGTTTTCCCAATTAGAATTTACCCGCTGAATCAGTTTTCAAATGATGAGTTAACGCAGTGGTTCTCAACCTGTGGGTCCCCAGATGTTTGTGGACTTCAGCTCCCAGAAGCCCCAGCCACTATGGTCAATGCTCAGGGCTTCTGGGAGCTGAAGTCCACAAACATCTGGGGACCCACAGGTTGAGAACCACTGGGTTAACGTTACCCTCCATGCATAGTTTGGTGTATTATCTCTGATCAGCCCAGAGGTTCTAACAGTTCCAGTCTGGCTTGGCCACACGTGTCCTGGTTTTCATCTGTGAAAGGTATGACATGGCTTTTAGGCACAACCAGTGCTGTCCACACTGACTGGCAGCAACTCTTCAAGCCAGATTCATTGCAAACCCTAGCTGAGAGTTTTGGAGATGGAAACAGAAGGCCTTTCTGCTCTTCACTGTTATAGTGCTGTTATTCTGCTTTCAACCTCCTGTGGAATTCTGGGGTTTGTAGTTTCCTGAGGCCCAAGAGCTCCCTGGCTGAGAATTCTAAATGCCCCTCCCTAAAATGCAAAGCCATCCATAGGAGGCTGAAGTGGAATAACAGCACTATAACAGTGTAGTGCGGAAAGGCCCTGAATATGTGACTGGTGACTGGCTCGCGCCCGTGGTGGCTGGTGCTTCTCGTGTCAGCGGAGCAGTGTATTCACTCTCGGTTCCAATCCCAGCTTTAGGGAGCTCTCCAAGGTACTAAAACCTATTCCCTGGACGAGTCGCAGCCAAAGCTAGAGGAGGAAGATAGCGTGACTTACCCACAGCGATCCTGGTGTGGAGACTCAGCATTTCTACCAGGGCATTGTTGAGGATGACAGCTACCAAAGCTACCAAAATATAAGTAAGGCTCATATCGAACACGATAGAGGTCCCTGCAGAGGAACAAGGAACAGATAAATGAGGCAGGGTGGTGGAGCAGGCAAAGGAGTTGGCATGCTGAGAACCTTCTTCTCACGATATCTTCGGATCTATATTCAGGGGACTGAATTATTGCTCTCTAGCAGGCATGTCCATGCCATCTGACTAAGACTATTTCCGCACGAGACTGTTATAGCGCCATGATTCCACTTTCCACATCCTATGGAATCCTGGGGTTTGCAGTTTCGGGAGGGGCCGGCCGGCCCCTCCCAAAACTGCAAACCCCAGGATTCCATAGGATGTGGAAAGTGGAATCATGGCGCTGTAACAGTCTCGTGCGGAAGTGGCCTACACTATAAGCGGCAGAATTCCTTAGGCTGGAACCATGTCAATTAAAGTGGCATCAAACTGATATAACCAGTGTGCGTTATTTGAAATTGTCATCATTTTAATGTTTCAGTTTTGGGGGAAGAAACAAGATATAAATAAAGAGTGAGGAGGAGGGCGACAGCAATCGTGCAGTGCGGAGAACGCTTCCAGTCTCCATCTCCGGTGTTCTAAAAACATCGGGCAATCATACCTGGGTACTTCTGATGAAGATAATCCACATCTGTGATAAAGCTGTTGTAAGGCAAGAGGAACCCAACTCCTGCTAGTAGCATAGCAAAGTAAATGCCATGGTAGCGATCTTGGGGCTCGGGATCTTCACAGACTGTAGCCCAAAATAGGAAAGGGGAAGGGAAAAAAAAGGAAAGGTAATGGGTTACAGTTAAGGAGACAGGCATTGACCCAAAGGATCTCTGATTGATTGAATGATTGGATTTATATCCCACTTTTCTCTGGAATGGGACTCAAAGCGGCTGACAATATAAACTCAAACAGAACACCTAAAACAAAATGGAGCACAAAAGCTTTCTTAAAAAGCTTTAAACCGTACATCAAATTAAAACACTGCTTACAAGAGATTAGCACTAAACAAAAACTTAAAATACATCTAATATACAAAAGTCAAAGTTTGTCTGTTTGTCTGTGTCGGGCAAAGTCCTCATACGATTGGCTGTGTCGGGAGAAAACCTCACGTGATTGGCTGCCTAAGAACATCCTATGGAATCCTGGGGTTTGCAGTTTAGGGAGGGACTTTTAGAATTCTCAGCCAGAGAGCTCTAGGGCTACAGTCAACTGTGTCTATCTTGAACAGGCTGGTCGCTATGGGGACAGGGCCAAGCAGCAAGGAGGAGGGCAGTGTATTCCCTCAGGAGCCCAACCTCTGTACGTTAATAACTGTGAATACAGATTGGATTGGGGAATATGGGGAAAAGCTGCAGGTACTAGACAAGGCAGTTTGAGGAATTAGAGACACAGGATCTCAAATCTTTCTAACAAATATTACCTATGAGAAAATAAAATCCCAGGCAATGCTGGGTATGTATGCTAGCATTACATAACAAAAACAACATAATGGCATATGGCATATTACTCTATCAGGTCAATTAAAGCCAAAAGCCTATTTTTAAAAAGAAGGTCTTTGCCTGCCGGTGAAAGGACAACAGAGAAGGAACAGGCCATATTTCCCTTGAGAGGGAGATCCAAAGGCTTGGGGCCACCACCAAGAAGGTCCCCTCTCATGGCCTCACCTGCCAAGCCTGCAAAGGTGATGGAATGGAGAGAAAGCTCTCCACCAAAGATCATAAGGGTCAGGCAGGCTCCTATGGGGAGATACAGGCTTTCAGATAGTCTGCAAACAACAAGTTGGGTCAGGAGGGGAAGATTCCTACTGCTGCTGCCACTACAACAGAAGTGTGTAATAGCATGTCCCAGGCCATTTCCGCACTGGACTGTTATAGCGCTTTGATGCCACATTCAACATCCTATGGAATCCTAGGGTTTGCAGTTCCGGGAGGGGCCGGCCGGCCCCTCCCGGAACTGCAAACCCTAGGATTCCATAGGACAGTGGTTCTCAACCTGTGGGTCCCCAGATGTTCATGGACTTCAGCTCCCAGAAGCCCTGAGCATTGACCATAGTGGCTGGGGCTTCTGGGAGCTGAAGTCCACGAACATCTGGGGACCCACAGGTTGAGAACCACTGCCATAGGATGTTGAATGTGGCATCAAAGCGCTATAACAGTCCAGTGCGGAAATGGCCCCAGTTTCCCCCTTTGGCCTCAGCTCACAATTGCTACAAACTGAACGCAAAGTGCAAAGTTAGTTTGTATTCAGTCAACTTAGCAGTGGGGAGAAGAGAGGAGGGGCAGAATCTTGCTTTTCCCTGCAGGCTCAGGAAAAAGCAAACTGCTGCAGCCTCGCCTAGCCTGTGTGTGGGGTTTTTTGGTCACTAATAACTTTAGCCATCTTGACCACACTGTGATGTTGCTTGGCCACACGTGTCTCAAACCATTTCCACGCTAGACTGTTATAGCGCTACTATTCCACTTTCAACATCCCATGGAATCCTGGGGTTTGTAAGATACTATAGGATGTTGAAAGTGGAATAATAGCGCTATAACAGTCTAGTGCGGAAATGGCGTCAGTTTTCACCTGTGAAATGTTGGAGGGTACAGTAATAACAATAACATTTATTTATAATGTTTTTTTTTTTTCATCAAAGGGCAGAAAATCAAATACAGTCAGGGACAAAGACAATAAACATAAGACTGTTGCGACACATAGAATGAAATTTCCAACACTCCACCAGTCGCTAACCATCTCAGCACCTTAAACACAACTCAGCGGCTTAAGCAGGAGACCAAGGGAAAGCTCATTTACTGCCATACCGCATGTGAGAAATAAAAACTGGAGAAATGAAAAGCAGCAGCTAACCACCGCTTTCTGATTCCAGCTCAAAAAGGAGGGATTTAACCACCACTTTCAGCTTTAATTTATAAAAGGCTGGCATTGATGTTTGAAAATGGCCATCTTTTCGAGTGCCTAAGGGGACGATACACCTCACACAGTAAATACCACTTTGATTAAATTCCATTTTGGCAAATTACAACCTTTTGCAGCCGATACCGGGGAGGTGCTCAAATAGCAGGCCTTTGCAATACAGAGTAACCAAATAACACCGTACGGAGCAAGAGAAGGCCAACAAATATGCAGCGACATTAAAGGGGCGGGGAAAAAAGAAGCCTGGTCTACCAGAAACTGTGCAAACAATTTTGGCTATGTGAAGATGGCTCAACAGACAGTAACATAATGGTAGGCTGGCAGGCTCATATAGAGAGATAATGGTCTTCCAGATAGTCTGGACCTAAGCTATGTAGGGCTTTAAAAGTTATAACCAGGACTTTAAATTCTGCCTGGAAACGGATTGGCAGAATTCAGCTCGACTGAACATTAAGTCATTCACACTTTCAGCAAAAACAAAATATGCTAATACAAAACCTCCAAGTATCGTGGAAAGGAAAAACTATCAGCATACATCATGGTAGCTTCCGCTATGGAAAGTAATCTCCCAGGGCTTGGAAAAATTCCTTTTTTGGACTAGAACTCCCCCAATCCCCTGGACTTGGAGTCCAAAAAATAGTTTTTTCCAAGCTCTGGGAATTCTATACATATACATTCTTCACAGGATGGCTATCAAGACATTTATTTTAAAAAAGGAAAGACATGCAATGAGACGGTCAACCCTCACCTGGCTCCATGAAGGTGAGGACTCCCTTGGCCTGACACGCTTTGGCCTGGAGCTCTTCCTCCTCCAGCTGGTAGCTGTCGAAGCTAAAGCTCATCACCACATTGCCCTCGGGAGTCACCATGGGGCTGATATCTTTGAAGTGGTCTCCCCCAACAGAGCCCATGGCTGCTGACCTACACAAATTACAGGAAGATACCATAACTGAGATGAGTCTCTCTGTCCACTTTCCAGAGCAGCGGTTCTTAACTTGTAGTCTTCAGATACTTGGGGGACCATGATGTCCTCACAGGGGGCCCATCAAGGCTTGAAGGAATATTATGAGGTTTTACAGTTAAGGAAGGAAGGAAGGAAGGAAGGAAGGAAGGCAGGAAGGAAGGAAGGAAGACAGACAGACAGACAGACAGACAGACAGAGACAGTTAGATGGTCTCACATTGATCTCAAAGAGCAAGCGTCTTTTGTCGGTGATCGACATTATCATACAGAGTTTCATTACAATATCTCAAACTCTTCAAAAGTTATGGAGGTAACTGTTTGATACCAAAAAAAAGTACTCAGCACTTGCTCCGCTTGAACATGGTGAGAACATCCAGTTGAAGGTCATTGAGTGGCTAAGAGAAAGCACGTGACATTCCTTGCTACCGTGCATACAGCCTTTGTAGCATTTTTAGGGTTGCAAATCTTGAATTATTGGTCTGCAGCAACAAATGATATTGAAAGGGAATATGTGGTAAAGAAAAAGTTAAGAAATGCTGCTCCAGAGGACCAAGGTTTTTGCTTTTGGTGGGATGGGAGCAGAGGTGAATGGCATTTCCCTCAGTTTTGCGGGTGGTGGTGGAGGAATTGGACAAGGAGAGATTATTTAATTAATCCCCCCTTTCCCCTCCCTCCCTCCCTCCCTCCATTACAGTTCTACCTCTAGTGCACATGTGTCAAACAGAAGGCCCACGGGCTGAATCTGGCCTGCCAGGCCATTTCATGTGGCCCTTGCACCTCTCCTGCAGCTGCAGCACTCTCCCCGCCTGGCAAGCCCAGTCTCCACATTGCGGGCCTCCGGCTGTCGGTATTCTGAAAAGGGGCCCAGCAGCCAGCACTCACTATCTACTTCTACCTCTGACTGCTCCTCTGTCCAATTCTCGCCGTCAGAGCGTTGCCACGGGTTACCATGGCAACGCTCTGTGTGGCTCGCCAGAGTCGGACAGAGGAGCAGTCAGAAGTAGAAGTAGATCGTGAGTGCTGGCTGCTGGGCCCCTTTTCAGAATACCAGCAGCCAAGGGCCCGCAATGTGGGGATTGGGCTCACTAGGCACAGAGAGTCTCTGGGGCAGAAAGAGGCACAGAAAGGGTCTCAACTGGAACCAAAAAGTTAAACATAGTTAATGTAATAAACAGTGCTTGGTAATATTTGTCTGATGATTAAAAAAAATAACTTTCTGTTTTCAAAACTCATTTTTCAATAAATTGTACAAGAGTATACTTGAATATCTGCTTGCCGTTATTTTTCCTAGACTTCTAGTTTCAGAGCTAGTTATGACTAAAACCAGCAATAATTGAATGCAGAGGCAATTATTTAATATGATAGAAGAGTAAATACATTTATTTAGTCTTACAGATACAACCAGCCCTTTGAGGGCAACCTCAAGGTTGATGCGGCCCAAGATGAAATAGAGTTTGACACCCCTGCTCTAGCGGGTGAGGTTGTTGTTGTTTGCCTTCGAGTTGTTACTGACTTACGGTGGCCCTAAGGAGAGCCTATCGTGGGGTTTTGTGGGGCTGAGAATATATGACATGCCCGACATCACCCACTGAGTTTCCATGGCTGAGCAGGGAATCGAACACTCATGTCCAGGCTTGCAGTCCAATGTTCAAACTGCTGCTGGCTTTCAATAAGCAGGGGGTCTACTGTATATTTAACTAAGTAGCTGATACAGGATCCCAGCTTGCAGTAGCATTGCCCAGAATAAACACAAACAAAAATAATACAATTCCCTCTGTAGCTGGAAACTGTAGTGCTCTGTTGGAATTATTGGTAATTTTAATAAATAGCCTGCCTCCCCAGCAGAGCACTTTTATGTCCCCTGGGTGACATACGCACCATTAGTCAAGAGCCACTGTTGTATTCTATGAGCCTAAAAAGCCCAAGTCACCAGCAGAAGATTATGAGCTTTTTTCTTTCTTTCTTTTAAAGAAACAGAGTGGCCCAAAGAGAACGTTATTTTAAGCCTATTATTTTCAGATGAAAAGTTAAGCACATGCATGCTTCTCTCCTCTTGGAACAAAAAGGCATTGAGAACTGCTCCACGTTAGCTATGTTGCGTGCTGCTTTAGCCTTCATGGCTACCAAAGTAGTCTTAGGGCCTTTCCGCCTTATACTGTTATAGTGCTATTATTCCACTTTCAACCTCCTGTGGAATCCTGGGGTTTGCAGTTTAGGGAGGGGCATTTAGGATTCTCAGCCGGAGAGCTCTTTGGCCTCAGGAAACGACAAATCCCAGAATTCCACAGGAGGTTGAATGTGGAATAATAGCACTGTTACCCTGTGACTCGGGGGTCCCGGGAGGGGCACCCAAATAACCAATACAAACACAACAAGATGGGGGAATTAGCTGGCTAACGAGAGGCAGGGTAACTTAGCGGGAATCTTTTACCCAATGTATACAGCGTCAGGTCAGTTTGCAGTCGGACAGTTCAGACTAACAACAATATTTATTAAACAATTATTAAGAAAAACACAGCCTCACTACAAAATAGGAAATGGAAAAGAGAGCTTTGGGGAATGGGTGATGCGCCATCTTTCTCGTAGTCCTGAAGAAAGCCAACTGGAGAGAAGGAAACCCGGCGTGGCGGCCGAGGGGAGCTCGCAGAAGAAGCGGCAGCAAGGCGGGATGGAAGTCCAGCGAAGTCTGAGGAAGCTCTCAAACTCTCAAAGTTTTTATTAGGGGAAAGCATGACCGTGGGCTAGCCTGGTCTTGGGCTAGAACAATGAGTTTTGGGCTGGAGACAATGCCTCTGAAAGGTCAGAATTTACATGATTGAGTTATGGTCTGAATTGACAATACTATGGACAATATGTAGATGCGGCTAGCTTGGCAGTTTAAGCACTCAGCTCGCCAGGGTGCCCTCTTGGGGCAGAGGGTCTCTTTGTTTAATGAAGGTGTTTGTTTCGGGAGGTCCCCTAAAGCAGATCTGGCAGTTTCTGGCTTGCCTTGGTATAAACAAATGTGAATAGCCATGCCTAGCTTCGCGCTTGTTCGGTGGCCTCACAAACACTTGGCTGGTGGCAGAGCAGGGCCGAATTATGATATCAAAATGATATCTAAGGTTACCAGAGGCCAGGCCGGTTCACGGTGGTAACAGCACAATAACAGTGTGGTGCGGAAATGCCCTTAAAAATGTGTGGCCATCCCCTGACTGAAATCAAAGAAGCCAGAAGAGGAAAGGTCTGTGCCGTGCTCTTGATCTCTCCAAGGTGCTGTTCCAGTAATAAGTTGATTACTTTGGCCAGCTCCTTCCAAGCTCCAGCTAAATCTTGGACATCTTGACATCAGGTCCACCAGCTAGCTCTCACTGCTTCCTTATGTTTGGAATCTGGATGCTAGTGATTATGTCTCTCTTGTGTTCCTTGTGCGGAAAGACCAATTCCTGGAACCCAAATCCTGTAGTTATCAGGATTTTTAGAAGTTTGCCAGTAAAACTAATTGGGTAATGGTTCCTCATCCTTCTCAAATGCTAGCAGAATCAGACCAGATTTGCACAGTTTATAGAGGCTGCAGGCTGGAAGCTTCTTGTGCAGATTTTTAATATTTCAGGGAGTACCATCCATGATGTAATGCGTGCTTATTATTCCACTTGTTGTCGTCGTCGTGTGCCTTCAGATCATTTCCGACTTATAGCTATTAGGCTTAAAATTTCAATGCTTGGTAATTTGCTATAAAATTGATGTGTGTTAACAATTATTAATTGGTTTCAGACATTCAGGGCTCATCAAACAACCTTGCCTTTAGAATTGTTTGTTCTGCCTAGCACATGTCAGTGGTGAGTATACGCAAAGGGAAGGACACTGTCAAAGGTATCTTTGAGAATGACCCAGGATGCTGACTGGAACACACAGACTTAGGAATGTCAAAGGTCAGATAAAATATAACACGTGTATAAGCTGTGACTCTGCTAACGCTGATCCATGAATCTTTTCTTTTATGTAAGCATGAAAATGGTATAAGAAGGGAAGCCTGAAAGAATAAAATCATCCTTCCTTCTCTCACTTTCTCATCCTTCTCTTACTTTCACATTTACTCTTCCTACTTTGTGTTTGGGATTTAATCCAGCTCCATGTCTACCTGGGGATACGGCGAAGATGTGGTTCGTTTATACTCGCTAACATGGTGAACCTGTCACGGGATTTTCTGGGGCTGAGAGTGTGTGATACTCCCAAGATCACCCAGTGGGTTTCAATGGCCAAGTGGGGAATTAAACCCTGGTCATACTCCCATGTTCAAACCACTACACTATTCCGGGTCTCTGTTATTCCACTAGTAAATTCTACTGTTCCATTACTAAATTGTAAATTTCACCTGTGTATCATGAAGTGAGTACATTGTTCTTCTCATCCAGGCAAAAATGCTGGAAAGTGTATAGACAGAGCTGATCGGATTGGTACCTGATGTACGTAGCATGCGCTGATGTTCTTTGCCAAAAGGACACCATTATTTTTTTATAGCTTCAGCTGCTACTAGGAAGCAGTGCAGATATTTTCTGCCTTATTTCTTAGTGGGATAAAGTTGTACTTAATTAACCTCATGTTAACTCCCTTTGGCAGAAAAATAAAAGCAGATGAACAGTCAATATTTTTTTTTTTTTTAAAAAAAGAACAACGACATGGGAAAATATCTTTCTCGGCAAACACTAAAAGAAAAAGAAAAAACGGAAAAGATAAGGCCAGGCAGGAAATTATTTCTGTATGCCAACTGTAAAAGATGTGGGGGTTGTTTGCTTTTTTAATAGCAATGCTTTTAAAAAGGAAAAAAAACATTGCTTATCTAATGCTTGTCAATATTCAGCCAACAGCCACAATGAAATGTTTTTTTTTCTTAACTCCCCATGGGCTCCTTACACAAACTCTCTTTTGTTACCCTAGATTTAATCTAAGACTGGAACTAATTCCCATCTTGCCAAGTTGAGATTAAACGTCTCAAAATAATGGTAAGAAAAACGCAGACCTTATTCATATGAAGCAGATGTTCCCCAAGAAATATGTCCCTGAGAACAGCCAAAGGAGGCAAGACTCCTTCTCTGGTAATAGTCCAGGGACGGGTAAGAATTTCATTGCAGTGCATTATTTGATAAGGTAAGAAAAAATAAATAAATAACAAATATCTTCCCCTTTTGGTTAAGAACTTGAGATTTCAAAATTCTGAATGAGGAAGAAACTTGTACGGCCCTTAAGGCCCCCAGAAGGCCCTCAAAGCCCCCAGTTATTTGGGGGGGATTTTTTGCCCCTCATCAGCCAAAAAACCTAAAAATGTAGCGGTCTGCATCCCCTAACCCCCCCAATCTCCCCAAAATACACATCTCTCCAAACATACACATACACACAGAATCCCCGCTCAGCCATGGAAATCTACTGGGTGACCCTGGACAAGTCACACTCTCTCAGCTCCAGAGGAAGGCGAAGCCAAATCCCTTTTGAACAAATCTCGCCAAGAAAACCCTCTGATCATTCACCTTGGGGTCACCGTATGTTGGAAAAAGCTTGAAGGGACACAACACTCTTAGGGTTGCCAGACTGAAAATCAGACAGGGCAGCTGCACATTTAATGGCTGCGGAGAAGAGGGAACTTCAGCAAGTGTCGCTTGTCACTCAGCCAGGTAACAAGAGATACCTGCTGAAATTCCTTCTTCTACACAACTGTTTAAAGCAGTGGTTCTCAACTTGTGGGTCCCCAGATGTTTGTGGACTTCAGCTCCCAGAAGCCTCAGCCACTATGGTCAATGCTCAGGGCTTCTGGAAGCTGAAGTCCACAAACATCTGGGGACCCACAGGTTGAGGACCACTGGTTTAAAGGCACTCCTTCCAGTTTTCACTCTGGCAACCCTAGTAATTGGCCAGCTTTTCTCGTTAATTGTTACGTGCATGCCACCAATAAATTGGTTAGCCTCTAAAGTCCCACAGGACTTTTTGTTGCCTTTTTTCAAAAAAAAGTTAAGAAGGTGGGGAATGAATAGAAATACACGCATGAAGATCGGCACAGCGCGTTGAAAAACTAGAGGAAGCTGAACAGCTGGGTGAAGCATGGGGAAATGTAGAGGAACAAGATATTTCATTTGTGACAAAAGGGTTCCCACAACTCCTTCACCACCAATGCATTTGGAATTCGGCGTTGGGGGCAATGGGGAAGCAGACTTGCCATCCGTGTGGGCGGTATAAAATTGATTTTATAAGCCCTGTTTGGCAGAGGAGAATCAAACTGGTTCGCCGCACAGTTAGAACAAACTTCCTGCGTCGTGCTTAGATGAACCAATCTGAGTGCAGGGTGAAAGGTACACCACTAAATCCTTTTTATCTGTGTTCCCTTTTATCTATATTAATTTGTTCTGGGATAACTACTATCCTTCGTTACCACAATCACAGGCAACACACAGAAATGTTTGATGTGATAACAGAATGGAGGGAAGACAGGAGGTGCACAGGAGATGTGCTTTCTTTTCTAAATTCAGACTCCACTTATCAGGAGGTAACCCAGAGCCAGTGGCCATTTCCGCACTAGACTGTTGCAGCGCTTTTATTCCACTTGCAACATCCTATGGAATCCTGGGGTTTGCAGTTTCAGGAGGGGCCAGCCGGCCCCTCCTGAAACTGCAAACCCCAGGATTCCATAGGATGTTGCAAGTGGAATAATAGCGCTATAACAGTCTAGTCCGGAAACAGCCAGTGTCATGTAGCGTTAGACCAGCACTTTGGGAGACCAGAGTTCGAATCCACGGTCAGCTGTGGAAACCCATTGGGTGAACCTGGGCAGGCCACACTTTCTCTTACTGGGAAGAAAAGGACGACAAACCTTCTCGGAACAACTCTTGCCAAGATCGCCTTAGGATAGGGTCGCCATAGGTCACAGCTGACTTGAAAACATGTAATAACAACAAACCAGAGTTCCCAAATATCAGACAAACAAGGGAGGAAGCTTAATCGATTTGGTATCTGATGGGAACAAATATTTTGTAGATTAATTTAAGTTACTTAAAGCAATGTTAAGTTTAAAGTTAGCCTCAATTAATCCTCTATCATCCCATTCTTTCAACTAATTTAAAAATATCCCATTTACTCTTTCCTTCTCCTGCTCTCTGGGGTGCTTGTGGGAGTGTGGATGTTTTTGCATGATGAAGGGTCTGCAGCAGTGGTTCTCAACCTGTGGGTCCCCAGATGTTTTTGGACTTCAGCTCCCAGAACCCCTGAGCATTGACCATAGTGGCTGGGGCTTCTGGGAGCTGAAGTCCACAAACATCTGGGGACTCACAGGTTGAGAACCACTGGTCTGGAGGCTATGCCCTATGAGGAGCGGCTTAGGGAGCTAGGGATGCTTAGTCTGCAGAAGAGAAGGTTAAGAGAGGACATGTTTAAATATTTGAAGGAATGTCATGTCAAAGAGGGAGCAGGCTTGTTTTTTGCTGCTCCAGAGACTAGGACAAGGAGCAATGGATTCAAACTGTAGGAAAAGAGATTCCATTTAAACCTCAGGAAGAATTTCCTGACGGTCAGGGCTGTCCGGCAGTGGAATCTGCTGCCTCCATGGAGTGTGGTGGAGTCTCCTTCTTTGGAGGTTTTTAAGCAGAGGCTGGATAGCCATCTGTTGGGAGTACTTTGATGTGGGTTCCTGCATGGCAGAAAGGAGCTGGACTGGATGGCCCCTGGGGTCTCTTCCAATTCTATGATTTTATGATTCTCTGATTTTTTAACATGTTGGTGGGCTTGGGAGGGCTGGTGGCAGTCGTGTAGGGATCGAGGGGAGATGGTTTGCCCTGGACAGCAATGTTTTTGGGGCGTCCAGACCTGTAGTCTTGCCCTTGCACGCCCTGGCCATGCCCCCACGCCCCTGGCCACGCCCCCATGTGCTGCAGCATGCCCCTATGCACAGTGGCCATGCCCCTCGCGCTGTAGCCCCACCCCCTCCCACGCCCCCCTCCACACACTCCAAGCTCCGCTGCTGGCTGGTGGGGGCTTTAGGGGCCACAAAAGTGCATCCAGGGGCCACATATGCCCTTCCTGTATTAGATAAACATGTCAGGGATTGATTCTTGTACATTTTGGGTCCCAGGAATATGTACTGACTCTAAACTAAGGCCTTTCTTTTTCTCTTTGGAGCTAATAACTCTCATACACCCTCCAGTGTTTCACAGATGATACTCCGGACATGTGTGGCCAAGTGACATAAGAGGGGTGTCAAAATGGCAAAAGTTAATAATCACGAAGAAAAAGCTAGAAGAGGCTGCAGCGGTTTGCTTTTGTCTGACCCTACTGGGAAGGGCAAGATTCTGCCCCTTTCTCTCCCCGCGGCTGAGTTAATGGAGTGCAAACTACTTTTGCACATTGAACTCACTTTGCAACATTTGAGAACAATGTGGGAAGCTGGAGGGGGGCGAAAATTGGGACATTTTAAAAGCAGCTGAAAAAGTAGGACAGCAGAGGGATGAACAGGACTGTCCCTGCCAAATCACGACTGTTTGATGGTGTGCTCTTTCCCTCTGCATATTGAAAGAGAGGTGAGACAGAAGCTACTGATTTTAACCTGGAATTTCTGGGCTAACTTTTGATGCATTTCAGTTTCCATTATACCGCCACCTCCTTATGTGTTAAAGCAAAGGGAGCTTGTTTGCTCTTTTCCCAGAACAGATGTTGATGTGATAATAGCCCAGGAAGCCAAAGGCTGGCGGAAAATTATGCGTGACATTTTGTTGACATGTTTTTGCCACTGAGGGTTTTCCGAGGATACTTAGTTCTGAGGAACCCCCCTGGCTACACAAACAGGGATTCACATGTTTCCCCCTCCAATCCCTCCCACAAAACATTGAAGTGACCCAAAGGAGTGGGATGTTGATGGGCTTTGTTGGCTAGGTCAGATGGGAGTCGCAGTCCAACAACACCTAGAGGGTCACATGTTCTCCACATCTATGCTTAATTAAACTGCAACTCCCATCAGACTGCCACTTATGAGGAATTATGGGAGTTGTAGTTCAGAAACATTTGGAAGGCCATAGGTTTCTTGGTTCTGACCGAGTACATCTTCCAAGTAATCCAGGTGACCTCATCGTGTTCAGCAAGCCTAAAAATCCCCCAAGGAAGTCCTTGCAAACCAGGCAGAAGAGGACAAAGTGATGCTCCTGTCTTGTTTGCCACAAGGTAAACAAACATTTAAGCAACACTGAAATGCACAGTTATATAATAATCCAGCACATTTAACCATTACAGTCGCCAGAAAACATACGTATAGCTTTCAAAATTGGCTATGTTCTTTTTTTATATATATGGATATATTTTATCAGAAGTTTTAAAATACTATAAAACATCATATAAGGAAAGGCAAACATAACACCATCCAAAAGACCAAATTATACTAACATATTAGACAGAAATATTATGAACGAACTAGCTAAGCCACTAACATTTGCCAAAAGGAAGAAAAAATTAAAACATACAGTGTGCTCTCTATAAATGCAGGAGTTCCATTCCAGAACCCCAGCTTAGAGCAAAAAAAGCAAATGCTTGCATCCCATTATCTTCACTGGACGCGAGAGGGATGTGCCCATTGCAGTGCAAGCATGTCCACTGATGATGATGGAGGCCACGCTTCATGCAACCTTGGATTCAGCTATGCCGAGGTCACACCACAAGAAGGTGCGCTGTAAAAAGGGAGTACACATCTGACTTCCCACCCCGGCATGAAACGGTTAATGTTTCTTTCTAATATACAGTTGCTCCTCCACTTTTGCAAGGGTTTGGGGCACAGAAACCTTGCAAAAATGGAAAATTGTGAATAACTCCCCCCCGTGCTCACCCTCCCATTCCCTTCTGGGGCTCCCCTGTCCCATTCCCTTGAGTTTTGCCCAGGCATACATGCCTTCCTTCTCCACACCTGGGCAAAAGGCAAGGGAAGGGGGCGACACTTGGGTGTCTTCCTCTCCATTCCCTTGCCTTTTCCCTTGGCATGTGTTCTCCATCCCTGGAGCAAAAAGCAAGAGAAGTAGGGGAAGACACTGTGTGCCTTCCTTCTCTGCATGCAGGGCTCCTCCATCTCATTTCCTTGCTTTTTGCCCAGACGCAGAGAAGGGAGGCATGCACACCTGGGCAAAAGGCAAGGGAATGGGAGGAGGAGAATGGAAGAGAAGGTACATGCACACTCCACGAATAATGAAATTCGCAAAGGTCAAACTCACAAATATGGAGGGAGGACTATACTTCATCTATGTTCCTCATCCATATAAGTGAGGATTAAAAAAAAAATCCATTGCTGATAAGCTAAAACTTAACTCATGTTTCTATTAGTTAATGTCTTGATATATTAATTCTAATAATGTTCTACAACTGAAGTGACTAACCTTATCAATTAATCAAAAGCTCTTCCTGCTTGTTTCCCTTCAATTGATTTAAAATGTATTATAACCCTCTCTCATTTTTTCTTATATTCCATAAGAGAACCGCCTCTCAATAACGCTCTTAGCTTGTCCATCTCTGTCATGCGCAACAGTTTAATCATCCAGTCTTCTTGAGACAGAATCAAGGGATTCTTCCGCTTCTGAACGTACAATCTTCTCGCCGCCACTATCACGTATTGTATGACTCTTAGACAGTTCCAAAATTGGCTACATTCTTGAAAGGCACTCAGGAGTATGCCAGAGTGAAAAACAGTGGGGCTTGATCTTGAGAAAATAATTGCAACCTAAGTATAGTTGTTGACAAGTTTATTGCTTGGAGGTGCTCAAGATATTTCCTCTCCCCGCAGCTTTCCCCCTGCCTTTTCTCTCTCAGCAAACCAGTGAAGACAATCTGAGAATGGCTTAAGTATCCTCAAGCATTTCACAGAATACATTCCAGCCTCTACATCTGTGGGTTTAACTTTCACAGATTTGATTATTTGTGGGTTTCTCCAACCCCTCTCCCCACCTCAAGTGCTTCTTTGCTGGGGAATTCCCTCTTGCAGCTCTGATCAGGCCATGCAGCTCTTTTAAAACCCATCTCCGGTCGTCCTCATCTTCCTCCACCAGCAACTGCCTGGCCAGCTAAGGACAGCTCACACCCCGATTCTCAGCACCACAAACCCTCTCCCTCCCCACACCCAAGGAAGGAGATGAGCAAGGGGGAAAAAGTATAGGGCCACCATGCCAAATCTCCTGTTCCCTCTCCATTCCCTGACCTGATTTGAATCCTGGGTGTTCCCCTCACCATACCCAAAACCCCTTCCTGTAGACCAGGGGTTTCCAAACTTTTCATATTGGCGACGCACTTTTTCGACATGCATCATTTCACGACACAGTAATTCAGTTTTCCTCGCAAACCAGAGGTTAAACTAACCCCTTGTAAGAGCTAGAGACATAAATTGTAATAACAAAATGTATGGGGACACAACTTATCTAATGAAAACCTTTCATATATTTTTTAAAATAGATGATTTATAAATAATGACATGCCTTTCCAAGATTGTAGGCGACACACCTACACGCTTCAAGCGACACACTAATGTGTCGTGGCCCGCCGTTTGGAAAGCCCTGCTGTAGACACACACACATTTTGGTATTTGTGATTTTTCCACTTTTGGAAGGGCCCTGCATCCCTAACCCTAGCACATATGGAGGACCAACTGTACTAGGATATGTGCGGCAAAGCTACATCATAGTGTGGTCAAAATGGCAAAGGTTATTAATAAGGAAAATCACACAAGACTGCAGCAGTTTGCTTTTGCTTGAGCCTACTGGAAAGGGCAAAATTCTGCCTCCTCTCTTTTCCTTCCCAGTGAGTTCAGTGAAATCACTTCTGTACTTTGAATTCCATTTGCAGCAACTGAAGCATGCTGAGGTCAAACAGGAGAAAGGTGAGGAGGAAAGAGTAACTGGGACATGTAAGAAGTAACTGAAAAAGGGGGATGACACAGAATTAATCAGGACTGTCCCTGCCAAATCAGGACAGTTTGAGGATGTGGATTTGGCTACTGCTAGTCAGTAAAGTGCATAGCTGGAGAAATTTGAGGAGTTTTATTTAAAGAATTAATATTCCCAAGCTTTGAATTCTATGCTGGCTGGAGAATTCTGGAGTTGTACTCCAAAAATGTATTTTCAAGATAGCATACTACATCTACCACTTTGCGGCTCTAAGTCTAAACTAAGTGAACTGCTGCTAGAATAATATCTAGAAAATCAAGCTTAACGATCTGGGTAGCTTAGAGACATCCGCATGGTGACACGATAGCTGTCTTTAAATATCTGAACGGGTATCATGTAAAAGATTGAGAATGCTTGTTTTCTTCTGCTCCGGAAACTAGAACATGAACCAATGGATCCAAATTACAAGAAAAGAGATTCCAGCTGAACATTAAGAAGAATTTCTTTTTTTTTTTTTTTACTGTAAGAGCTATTTGATCGTGGAATAGACTGCTTCAACATCCTGTGGAATGCTGGAGTTTGCAGTTTCCTGAGGCCAAAGAGTTCCCTGGCTGAGAATTCTAAATGCCCCTCCTTAAACTGCAAACTCCAGGATTCCATAGGATGTTGAAAGTGGAATAATAGCACTCTAACAGTGTAGTGCAGAAATGGCCCGTCTTTGGAGATCCTTAAACAAAGTGGCACCTTTCAGGAATGCTTTAGTTGTGTATTCCTTCCATGGAAAGGCTTGGGTTTGATGACCCTTGTGGTCCTTTCCAACTCTAGGATTCTACGTGTGAGGCGCATTTTACTTTTCTCAATGTATATAAGAAACTGTATGGGTAACTGTATAAATAGAGAGGGGAGACCAGGGGTTCGATTCTCTGCTCGGCCACGGAAACCCACCTTGGGGTGTAACACACAGTCTCAGCCCCAGAAAATCCTGTTATAGGTTCATCTCAGGGTCCTCCTAAGTCAGAAACAACTTGAAGGCACACAACAACAACAACTGCAGCAGCAAGAACAACAACTTTTAGTGGGGAAACAGTACAATTCCATCAAAGGAAAAACAACCAAAGCTGATCAACTTTGAATTCTAGCAAATTTATTACACAATGTCCATTGTAACTCCAGTCTTTTTAACAGGTACTTATTTCGTATCTACAGAGAACAGACCTCGCTTACACATGACCAAATTCGGAAGTTATTTTTTTAATTAAATTTAAATTTAAGGGCATATATTTGTACCCTTTGGGTAGGCCTAATAAAACTAAGACTGGATGGAATTTGGATTTTTTTCTTTATGACCAACATGGCTATCTCTACCCCTTTTAAAAAAACAAACGACTAAACATAGGTCATCTATCTTATGTCACTCATAGGTTTCTGTTTGGACTTTGGTTTTTGTTGGTTTGGCTGCTTTTTTGATTTGGAAGTGCAATATTGATTTATTTGTCTTTAATGAGACACATTTTTATTCTTGATGTTTTTAAGTAGAAAGTACTCAAAAGACACTATCTTTTGTTTAAAGAGACTGCCTTTCCACATAGAAGATTCTCCCGCCTCAAATAAATTTTCCTTCAGTCCCCAGATCTCTAGCATTGCAGAGAGTGAGACACGGAAGACCATTCACACTGAAGGCTTTTGCATTTTCTGTGTACCACTCCCTGGGGAACTTTGCCTGTCTCTTTTCTTTGGACCCTGAAACTGTATTTTTAAATGCTCAGCTGAAGTTTTAAGTTGCTGCAATGCTAGAAATTTGGAAACTGAAAGCAAATTTCATGGGAGGGAACAGGATTCTCATGGGGGAAGGCAATGCCTTCACTTTGCCCCTCCCAGCTAACACCCCTGGGTGCAGTCCAACAACATCTGGAGGCTAAAAGCTGAGAGCCATGAGATTCAGGTGTTACACAAGAATTGAGGAGATCCAAGTGCTAATTCTGCAACCTACTCTGAAGTTCACCATAGACGTTGTCACATTCTCTTAGCTTAACCTGCCTTACAGGGCGATGGAGGGACAAAAGAAGAACCATATTAAGATGCTCAGAGAAAGGGTGACATATATGTAATTAATATTAATAACGGTCAGCATCTTTATAACGGAGCAAGCCGCCCTGAGCTCATTAGCACCTAACTCAGGAGTGTTTCGCCGGCTATTCTGAGCACGGCATAGTGCTGGAACTGGAGCCAAGAAGGCAGTAAACATCCCTCCGCTTGACACTGTCTAACAAACAATACCTGTTAAAGATCTCTTGTATCCAACGATAGGGGAGGGGTGAGAAGATGCTTCCCTTCCAAACTGACCAGATTTCCACTTTTCTATCCATCAGTGTGAAAGAGTGAATGGGTGAAACCACAAACAGTACATACTAGGGCTGGCCTAGATACTCTAAAGGCACCAGATCCTGCCTGATCTCGGAAGCTAAGCAGAGTCAGCTCTGGTTAGTACTTGGATGGGAGACCACCAGGGAAAAGCAGGTGCTGTAGGATATGGCCTTTTCTGTAGTACATGGTTATAGTGCTATCATTCCACTTTCAACATCCTGTGCAATTCCGGGCTTTGTAGTTTACTGAGGCCGAAGAGCTCTCTGGCTGAGACCTCTAAATGCCTCTCTCTAAACTGCAAACCCCAGGATTCCAGAGGAGGCTGCAAGTGGAATAATAGCACTATAACAGCGTAGTGCGGAAACGGCCTCTATTTCAGAGGCAGGGGCTAGCACAGCCAACTTGGAGGATTCCGTGCCTAAGAAAACTCTGTGAAATTCACGGGGTCCCCTCAGTCGGTGGGCAGAGGGGCAGGAGCGGAGTGCGGGGGGGGGTAGGGGAGGGGAGACCCTGGATGAGCACCAGCCGCCAAAGGCCGCCAGGGGGCGCTGCGCAAAGGCACCGTCCCTCCGGCGGAGAACAATGCTTTCCAAATATCCCCCGGGGTGTTTTTGTTTCAAACGACAGTGAATACGGAAAAGTGTGTGCGCGCGTGTGTGTGTGTGGGGGAGAAATCCATTCTTCTTTTGCCCCCACCCTGCTATCCATAGCTCCCTCTTAAAGACTGGGGTTGGGGGGGCCTATCCCCCCACTGCCCTCCCAACCACCGTGGGGGCTGTTGGTCTAAGGGGCCAATTCTGCCCCCTTTGGCTTCCTTCCACCTCCTCGTCCCCTGTTTCCTCCGCCTGGGAACGCTGCCTAGCCTCCATCTCAACCCTTAGTACCCCCGATCTCCAATCCACCCCCCATTTTTTTACTTCCCCATCTCTTTCTTGGGGTCCCCCCCAACCTTTGGTCCAGGCAACAGGGATGGAGGAAGCAGCCCAGAAGAGAGGCGATCGCGGTAGCCGCTTGGGCCAACAGGTTTCCCCGACTCTCTCGCCCCCCTGGCACGACCACCACCACCATCATCCCCTTTCTCCCTCCGGGCCCTCAAGCCTCCTTGCCTTCCCTTACCTCGCCGAGCTGTGAGGATGCTGAGTCTGGGGGTTTCCTGCCTTTGGCTTTCGCCTCCCCGCCTCGATGGCCAGCGATGGTCCCGATCTCAGCGCCGCTGCCTCCTCCTCCGGGGCCGGCCGGGCTCCTCCAGCTGGGCGGCCGGCGCCGGCTTGGAGCATCTTCCCATGGCGCCTCCTCCTCCTCCTCCTCCTCCTCCTCTTCCTCCTCCTCCTCCTGTTCCTTCTTCCCTTCGCTGCTCCGGGCAAACTCGGGGCTCAGGCGGCGTGCCTTGCGGAGGGAGAGGCGGCTGGATGGCGGGGAGGGGGAGCAGAGCGATGTGCACGTGTGCGCGGATGTGAACGTGTGAACGCGCGGGTCGCGAGTCGCGGGCAAAGGCCAGCCCACCCGGTCCCTCCTCCGCCACCGCTCTCCTCCCTCTCCTCCTTCCCTAGAGGGCGGAGAGTTGGGAGGGGGGCAAGGAGGACTCAATCCCACCCCAAGAGAAGGCCTGGGGGGAGTCCCCCTCACCCCGAAACGATCAGGCCAAATTGGACCCCCACTGACACAACGGAGCCCCCCGAAGCAAGGGCCACAAAGTACACTTCTCGCTGCTAAATCCCATTAGCAATCCGCAGTGTGCTCCGCGAGGGTTGACTTGATGCAGCTTCAGAAGAGTAGGAAGCGCCCCAGCCATCTGCCAAGCAGGGCTACTTGGTGTTGCACACGCGCATGGTTTCCATGTTGTTTGCTGGAAACACAACAGGTCAGCAACGCAAAGGTTGCTGGAGTCAAAACCAGGCTTCAGGGCTTCTACGATTTAGCAAAAATACATTAAGCCATCAGCATCTCTTCCTGACACTGGTTGGTGGTTCTTCCAGGTTTACACCCCCCCCCCAGTTGCATAGGGACGGGAGGAGGCGATTCGCCCCGGGGGCAAAGTTTCTGGGGTGTCCCAGCCTGTAGCCATGCCCCCCTATGCCTTGGCCATGCCCCCAAGCACCACGGCCACACCCCTGCGCACAGTGCCCCCCCTCCAAGCTGGCCACTGTACACCCCCCTTCCAATACGGTAACTCTTGTTTACACCCACTTTGATCTTTAGAAATTCTTCCCTGGCCTTAGGTATTATAATTCTCAACCCTCCGGTTGCACTCCCCCGCCTAATCCCGGTAAATCACCTTCCGACTGCTGTCATCCAAGCACAAAACCAAACCTTATTTACCCAAACTGGCCAATTGTTATTTATTGCCCCAGCCAATAAACAATCCTGACCATTTGGTCTCTACCACACCAGTCTACACTAATTCTCAGTTACATCCCCACCGCTCCCTTTTGCTCTCAGCGTTTCGACACAGCTACCCATGGTCTGCCCACATTCCACAGATCTCTGCATGTCTAGGAGAAATAAGGACATGACGGATTGTGCTTTGGCTGCTGCTATTGCTCAGGATGGGGAAAAGGAGGAAAAGGCAGCATTACAGGTGGATAGACTCAAGGAAGCCACTGCCAGCCTGCCTTTGCAAGACCTGAGCTGTTGGGGACAAGGCATCTTGGAGATCCCTCGTTGATAGGGTCCTAAGGACAATTAATATAGAATTAATCAAGAAATGTGCGGAATGATCATTCATTTGCTCTTGCTCAGTAATCATTAATCAGTTGAGTTTATCAATGGATACACTCAGGAAAGCTACCCGTGCCCCAAGTTTGCAAGACCTGAGCTGTCGATAACAGGGCGTCTTGGAAGTCTCTCATGGCGAGGGTCGCCAGAAGTCAAAGCCGACCTGACGTCAATTAATGACAAACAAATTGCTGGGGAATTAATCAAGAAGCCTCCTAAATGAGAATTAATTTGCTTTTGCTTGGGAATTATCAGTCAGAGGTGTGCTCAGCAATCTAAGCTACAGGTTAGAAGCGCAGTAAAAGATTGTTAATTCGCTGTTGCTCAGGCTAGGAAAAAAGAAGACCGCATTACAGGTGGAGAGATGTGAAAGAAAACTCTACTGGGTTGGGTTTGCTAGACCTGAGCAAGGCTGTTGATAACAGGCAGGCTCAAGGGTCTCTCCTTCATAGAGTGGCCTTAAGGCAAAGTTGACTTGACAGCAATGAATAGGAAACAGATTGTTCAGCAATTAATCAGAAATGCGAAGCCTCATATGTTAGAATAGCTTTGTCGGCTTAGCTATGGTTATAGTGTGCTAAGGTGCTACCAGGTATCAATGATCAATTTCTAATTGCAACTATAAATTGTTAAGGTATTCCAAGGCACCAAATGGTTAATCGCTGTATGGTTTGCTGCTGCTTTGTATCCTGGCTGGGGGAAGAAGATCAGAAAGGGGAGTGCTAATGTATTGGGAAGGTGTTATGGGAACTGTTAATGCAAAGATAACAATGCCTGAAATCGTTCCCGCTTCAAGGATGAAAGATATGTAAATCAGAAAGGGTTTGGGAAAGTGCCTGTGCTGGTTGGGGTGATGTGACATTTATGACTTTCACTCTGCTATGAGCACCTACATTTCTACAACAAGGTATAAAATCTATAACCATCCAATATGCTATAGTCTCAGCAGCCAGGAAAGTTGCTGTGTTGCTTGCTTTACTCCAACATAAACACTTCTGTGCAAACTCTGAGTGAAATTTGCGAGGGCAAGTTATTCTGAATGTCACAGAGAGGGAGGGTCCCAATAAATCCTCTGCCATCCCACTTTTCCAATTTTTCGGCAATGTTCCGCTTTCTCCTCCTCCCACTCTTTCCCTTAATCCTCAGTTTACTTCAATTGCTGCAAACCTAGGCCATTTCCGCACTAGGTTGTTATAGTGCTATTGTTCCACTTTCAACATCCTATGGAATCCTACGGTTTGCAGTTTAGGGAGGGGCCTTGGAATAATAGCACGATAACAGTCTAGTGTGGAAATAGTTCACAGTGCATTGAGTAGTTTTCTCTCTGCTTACTCAGGAGGATGGAGAAGAAAAGCATACTAGTTTATTGAACGTTGTCAGAATCCACCCTGCTACCCTATTGAATTATATCAGTTTCATACCATTTTAATTGTCCTGGCTCCATCCTATGAAAGCCTGGGATTGGTAGTTTTTCTAGATTATTAGAATTATCGAGCTCTAATGCTGTCATTAAAGGGAAGTCTAACTCCCTCACAAGACTACGGCCAGTTCCGCACGGCACTCTTATAGTGCGATTATTCCACTTTCAACATCTCATGGAATCCTGGGGTTTGCAGTTTAGGGAGGGGCTGGCCGGCCCACCCCTAAACTGCAAACCCCAGGATTCCATAGGAGGTTGAAAGTGGAATAATCGCGCTATAAGAGTGTCATGCGGAAATGACCTACAAAAAAACAACAACAGAATTTCACAATATGGAACCATGGCGGTTTAAAGTGGAACGAAAGTGTTATAACTATGCAGTGTGGTTGCATCTCTCAAACCTCTACACCACTCTAGCTTTTTTTATCATCACAGTAAGAAATACTAAACTGAGGAAGAAAAATCATCTGTTGAGTATCTCCAGAAACAGCTACTGAAAAGCCACAAAAGATGGCTACCCATAGATTTTACCCCATGAACTCAAGCGAAGCTTCCCCAAAGTCTTAAAAAAAATCATAGCAGTAATACATAAATACCTTGTAGGCTGAGGTAAACTCTTATTTCTACAAACTGAGGCAAAAACTGAGCGGCATCTAAAAATTACCAAGAAGTGGCCACCCTTCCAAAGGCAACCAGCGTTTAGCCCACTGAGTTGAGCCAACTTTGTATTATAAAAAAAAAAAAAAATTAGAGCAAGCCCTGTATTATAAAAAAAAAATATTAAACAGATGTTTTCTCATTTAGAAAATGGCTGCAGCTCTCCTTCTGTGGTGGGAAGGAACTTGACGCAAAAGCAGTGGCGAAATGATAAAAGCCGCCCGTTTTCTCCCCTTCCCAGCATTGGCTGTAAATGCAAAGAGCCGGGTTATGAATTGCAATCTTCTCCTAGTCAATAAACGCCACCCGTCATCTATCAGGTTGGAGGTCCTTCAAGCGCCCAATCCTGGCTTTAACGCCAGAAGAAATTGTGGAGAGAAAACACTTTCCCCTTCCTTCGCAGTCAAACTCGGGCCGCCGCTATTTCTGCTTAATATATCTAAGGCCCGTCACCCTTTTAGGGTAGAGGAAGAGATGGACAATCTGTAACGGAAACTACTTTCTTACATTATCATAATATTTATAGGTGTCTAAATATGCCACAGGAAATGGACAGAAAAACAGGACTTTGACCATCGGCTCAGACTCTAAGGTTGCATTTGTCAAAACCGTCTCATACGATCAGACACTTTGAAGGGGTGTCATTTTAATACAGCTTTCTATTTGCAAAAGATCAGGTGGTTTGGGAGATAAAAGCATGCCAAAAAAGTAGAACAAAGCAGCTTTTTAAGCTACCAGATGGAGGGACTGGCAGTTTTGTTTCGTTTTCCCGATGTGACGGGAACCAGGACCATATTTTTGCCTATCAGCTGCAACTTTTTCTTTCTTTCCAAGCTAATGCCTTGTGGACTGGCACCAGTCTGTGGATCGCCATTTCAAGCAGTACTGGACTACATTATTCAGTGCATTTTTATGCTTCCCACCAACTCAAGAGAGCAGCAAATAAATGACTCCATGCAAAGAGAAAAGCAGCACAACAGATAAGAAGCCGGGTTAGAACTTTTTTTTTGCCAGACAACCAGCTTTCTACTTGCATGGAGTAAAATCATTTTTATAGTAATGAAGTTTTTCCTAATGTTCAGGTAGCATTTCTGTTCTTGTAATTTAAATTTACTGGTTCATGTTATAGTCTCTGAAGCAGCAGAAAACAAGCTTGCTGCATCTTCTACGAGACATCCTTTCAGATATTTAAAGATGGCTCACATGTCACCTTTGATCATCTCAGGGCCTTTCCACGCTACACTGTTATAGTGCTATTATTCCACTTTCAACATCCTCTGGAATCCTGGAGTTTGCAGTTTAGGGAGGGGTGTTTAGAATTCTCAGCCAAAAAGCTCTTGGGCCTCAGTAAACTACAAACCCCAGAATTCCACAGGTGTTGAAAGTGGAATAATGGCACTATAACAGTGTAGTGCGGAAGGCCTTCAGCCACCCTTCTCAAAGTTCTCAATAGTCTTGTTGGACTATAATGCCCATAACTGGACACTGGCCATTTCTGCACTAGCCTGTTATAGCGCGATGATTCCACTTTCAACATCCTCTGGAATCCTGGGGTTTGCAGTTTCGGGAGGGGCTGCCCAGCCCCTCCCGAAACTGCAAACCCCAGGATTCCAGAGGATGTTGAAAGTGGAATCATCGTGTTATAACAGGTTAGTGCGGAAAGGGCCACTGTGTTCCAGCTGAGTTTTGACCAAAGTGAGCAGTTTTCCAAGCAGAAATTTGGGATCATGCTTAGAGAAATGTGATTTAAATGCCAGCGATCAGCATCTCCATCTTGCCCCAGTATTAAGAACGGAATATTCTGTAATCTTGCATTCATCCCGTCATTCTGCAATATTATTACTTCCATGGATTTAAAAGCCAAGACGCTATTTGTGCTTTCCATTAAAAGACACACTTGTGAAGCATAATTGTCTACAACAGTGGTTCTCAACCTGTGGGTCCCCAGATGTTTGTGGACTTCAGCTCCCAGAAGCCCTGAGCATTGACCATAGTGACTGGGGCTTCTGGGAGCTGAAGTCCACAAACATCTGGGGACCCACAGGTTGAGAACCACTGGTCTACAAGATGCTAGCAACAGTTCAAAATATATCTCAGCAGCTGGAGCATGTGAGAAATTTCAGGCTGTGCATACACAATGTGGTGCCTTACGTGTTTGTGCGCATCAATTGAAATTACCTCCATGTGCAATACAGGGAAAAATACCACGCTCACACATCCAGCTTCCAGACTGAGAGATTCATTTAACTACTGGGAGACCTTTGGAAGAATGCTGACTCCAGAATAATTAAAACTCAGGCACCTTGCCCTAACAATACGTTAAGGAAATATTCCTGAAATGGTAAGAATAGGAACGTAGCAAAAGTAATTTATCAAGCGTGGCTATACAATATATGGAATATTTCAGGTAAATAGAAGCACTTGGAACGTATGCCCATGGGGGTGGGGGTTTCTATGGCTTGTCTTTCCAAAAGGGAGCTATTTCTTTTTGTTTTAAGGTTTGCTGGGATAACTCAGCAGAGAGAGAGAAGGAGAGAAAATTCACGTTGAAGGAAAATAAGCAAGTGTAGTTAAATAAAACCGTTTCTGCACCAGACTGTTATAGTGCTATTTTTGCACTTTCAACATCCTATGGAACCCTGGGGTTTGCAGTTGAGGGAGGGGCCTTGGATTCCATAGGATGCTGAAAGTGGAATAATAGCACTATAACAGTCTAGTGTGGAAATGGCCGAAGAGTTGTTCCTGATTGCTGGATCCTCTAAGCCAGGACTGGGACATTTTATTGGTTGAAAGAGAGAGCCAGTGTGTAGTATCTTGAGCATTAGACTGTCAAATCCCTGCTCACTCATGAAATCCCCGCTGGGTGACCTTCGGCACGTCATGCTCTCTCGACCTCAAAGGAAAACAAAGGCAAACCTGATTTGAACAGATCTTGCTAAGAAAACCCTGGGATAGGTTCCCCTTAGGGTTTGCTGTGAATCAGAAATGACTTCACAACACCCAACAACAATCAATAAATATTCTGCACAGGTTGTATCAGCTGCTCGCAGTGACGCCAGCAGTAGTTTTTTCTTTGCTGAATTTTGCTCGTTTTAGAGGTGAGCTGTGCCCATTTGAGGCTTCTGAATGCATATTTCGATCTCCTTCCCCCCCCCCAAAAAAAAATTGGGAAGGGGAGAAGGGTCTAGCTGTGGAGAAGGCACAGAATGAGGGCACTCCCCCTGGGTAAGAATTCTGCCCTCCCAATGAAATTTACTTTCATTTCCTAAATTTCTAGCACTACAGAAGGTGAGATACTAAAAATTGCTCACAGCTATACCCTTCCATTTGCTGTTTGCACATTCCTGTTGTTAAGTTTGCCTCCCTATTTTCTCCAGACGCTTAAACCTTGTTTCTGAATGCTCAAGTGAAGTTTTAAGTTACTGTAATGCTAGAAATTTGAGGAATGAAGAAACATTTCATTTGAGAGCAGCAGAATTCTTATTTGGCAGGGCTCAAGACACCTTTGAGAAGCTGATGAAAATGATGGAAATCCTCCCTAGAGAAATGTATTACAGGCATACCTCAGCTAACAAACCATCTGGGAATGAATCTCCTATTTACAAAGGCTTTTAATGCCCACCCAGCTTCCCTTTTCTCCTCCTCCTCCTCCTCTGTCTAGCTGGTAGGTCTTTTTAGCAGCATCAGCACTGGGAGAATGCTGAAGCAGAACTAGAGAATGACAGATTTTCAGTGCTAGGTTGCAAACAGTGTGTCCACAGTAAACAAAGAAATAAACAGAGCTCTAGGTGGGAAAATCTAGGATTCTGCTCTAGCTGATTCTACCATAGGTGTGTCCCCCTGCCTGCAACAGGTCAATGTGAGCAGCAACTGCCTATAGTATCCCCCAGTGAACATGTGTGAGCAGCAAAACAGAGAGGAAGGTGGAAAGCAGATAATGTTAAAAAAGCTTAGATCTATATTTGGTCTCAAAAATGGAAATCATAGCAAAAATGAAGGCTGGTGAAAGAACAAAGTCATCCCCAGATGTATTCGAAAGAAGTCTTCAAGTTGCCTCTGGAAGGCTCAAAATGCTTTTGTTTACTTATGCAAGACTTACCTGACCTTTCACTTCACGTGTACATATTGTTCATTTTGAATAAAACATGTTGACCCGCTCTTCTTTTTTTTGTGGCAAAAGGAGAGCTATCCCTCCCCCCCCCCTGTTATTTCTGCCTCTGGTATAAAATTTTCTGTTAAAGAAGTAATTTCCAGCAACCCATTTAATTTGTTTAAGTCGAAGTATGTCTGTCTGTGTGCCTTCAGGTTGTCTGCCAACTCTTGGCAACCCGATGAATTTCGGGGAGGGGGGGTGATAGGCACGGAATATTCAGAGCTGGTCCTTGCATTTATACACAGTTTTCAAAGTATCTGGGGAGGTGGCATTAAAAGGAAACAAATGTATGATTTTTTTTTCACTGGTTCAAAGATTCCTGAAGTTATCCTTGTCATGCTCCTGTACCAAGACCCAGGCAGGATGCTCCCAACAGCCAAATCACAGAGAGACGGGAGAGACAATATTTACGGCAACCAGTGTAGATGGAAAAGGGAGAGCCCAGGAGTCTCAGAGCATTTAGGTAGTCAGGACTCATTAATTAAGCAAAAAGCTAGGGAAGGCTTGCAGCCTATATAAAAAGGAACCAGAATGGGAAGAACCTGTTGCGGTCAACCAATATTGGTGGAAGCAAGCTGGCTTGCATTTGGATTGCTTGCTGGAGCTTCTAGAAACCTTGACCTTTGCTTTGGGTACAGACTTCACCAATAGACTGTTGCTTTGGATTTACTGTGAATTTGGACTGCAAAATGACAACTGGTAATTTGATGACAAACTATTACAACCTTTTCTCATGGCTGCTGATAAGAGGCTCTAATTAGAGAGCTGGAAGCCTTGGCTGGCTGTCAGCTTTGGACACTCCTAGGGAAACAGGTTAAAGACCCTGGGTGAGCAAAGTGTGCCATTTTTGCAACATGTGGTCTCCCCCGGGATCTCTCTTTCTTTGACCCTGCCCATCCGAAAAGTGTCTTCTCTCCATAAGGTCGCTGAGTCAGAGTTATCCCAAGATGCCAGGTCCGAAACCTGAGAAACAATTTGAAGGCACACCACGGTAACACCTACTTCTACATGGAGATGACTGACAAAAACTGGAGGCTCAGGGCCAGGCCTTGAGATCTGGTAGCCCTGTATAGGGGATGCTTAATTACCTTTGTCAAAAGAAAGATTATTGGAACATTGCCCTCTCCTAAATGACTGCCTCAGCTTAAGGTCTGGACATATTTCTCTTTCCCCCATTAACCGTACACACTTATTCTCTTCCCCTGCCCTCGGAAAAGCTGCCTGCCACTGTGAAAAATGAAGATAATTAGGAGCCAGCCGACTGCACGGGCCAAGAAGCAGTTCGGCATCTCCCAGGTTTGTGAGCAACAGCATCAGTCATTTATCCTACTTCTGGCCTCGTGGTGGTTTCTTGCCCCTGTGGCACGTATCCAGTCAGCCAGCAGGCAACTGCTGTGGTGTAACAAACAGAAGCGAGAGCAACTGCTGCTCTGAACAGCCAGCAGAAACAGAACAGGAAATTAATTCTGGAATTGATAAGCAAGCGTGAGCTTCATCCTGTGCCAACGGGTGCATGGGATGTGTGTGTGTGTGAAGTCGTTGCAATTTAGAGGATGGGAAGAAAGCAAGGGTGCTTTTTCCCGTAGCGCAGTGGGATTTGTACGGTTGTTTTCTGCAAGCCGGAGACGAGGGGAAGGAATCTCAGGGCAAGAGAACGGCCTTGAAAAGTGTGTGTGTGTGATATGTATTTCTCCCATTTCTTCTACAGGCATCTCTCAGTCGACCAAGTAGAGGTCTTCCTGAGTATCATCTCTTTAAGAGAAAATTTGGTACCAGAGGTGGAAATAACATGGGATAGGTTTCTACACCACAAGACAGATGCCATTTCCACAGTACTCCGTTTTAGTGCTATTATTCCTCTTTCATCATCCTGTGGCATTCTGGGGTTTGTAGTTTACTGAGGCCAAAAGGTTTTCTGGCCAAGGTTTCTAAAGGCCCCTCTCTAAACTGCAAATCCCAGGATTCCATAGGATGTTGAAAGTAGAGTAATAGCACTATAACAGACTAGTGCAGAAATGGCCAGAAGAGCAGTTCAACATGTTTCAGTAAACATTTACATCAGAACTAGCAATGTGTAAACATGAAATGAGACAATCTGGTCAGGTAAGCTTTGCGTAAGTAAAAGGAAAAAAAATTAAGGTTCTAGAGGCCACTTGAAAGCTTCTGCTAAAATGCATCCAAGGATTATATTTTTTCCTTATACCACCTTCCACTTTTCTTGTGATATCTGTTTTGCTGGTCAAACGTATGGCTGTATATTTATGAACAGGCGTGACATACTTTTTTAAAAAAAAACACGTATGGATCTATCTGCTTTTCCGCACTACACGGTTATAGTGTTATTATTCCACTTTTAACATCCTATGGAATCCTGGGGTTTGCTGTTTAGAGAGGGGCATTTAGGATTCTCAGCCTGGGAGCTCTTGGGACTCAGGAAACTACAAACTCCAGAATTCCACAGGAGGTTGAAAGTGGAATAATAGCACTATAACAGTGTAGTGTGGAAAGGCCTTTAACAGGCTTTAACAGACCTTCCTCCCTGCTTTGTCTCTTCTGTTTTGCTGTTCACACCTACTCAGTAAGGGATTCTTCAGCCAGCCGCTGTTTACCTGCGATCGAGGGCAAGGTAACTTACAGGTGTCTCTTTCTTAGGGTCACTATAAGCTGAAGTCAACTTGATGGAAGTTAACAACAACAACAAATGTAACTGTAAAAGGGCTCCTTTTCCTGCAAGCGACACATGCTGAAATTCCATCTTAGCTTAGCTATGAAGGACATAGGAGCCCTGTCTTCTTTTTCGTATGGCCACTCCAGATATTGGGAAAGGGGTGTGCCGTCTCGGATTTGCACGTTTGACTCAAGAAGGTTTATGCAGTCCTTAAACCACAAGAGTATCGACCTGCCCGTGCCATTTAATCTGAAAGAGCAGCCTGCCTCATTATTTTGGAGATGCTTCGTTGCTACACTCTTCTTTTGCTTGTCCTGGTGTTTCATGATTTATGCTATTATTTTGTAAGCTATCACAAGGTTGCTCATCAGAGAAAGAAAGGTAAATGTTAAAACAACCAAAAAGAAGGTCAATTGGAGAAACGTATGATGGGGAAAAAGGTGTGTTGTATAAGGCATTTTGAAGAGGTGTTTCAGAACTGAGAGCCAGTGCGGTGTAAGGGTTTGAGCTGCTTCTTTTTTTTTGCCTAGGTGATGTGCATTTTGGAACATAAACAGCACACTCGTACCTGAACATGGAAACAGGGGAATTGTTCCTGCATGGCAGGGGGTTGGACCCAATGGTCCTTGTGGTCTCTTCCAGCTCTATAAATCCATGATTCTATGATGGACTTGCGGAGAATAAATAGCGATGGATATACTCAATGCAGTCGTATATGTTTAAGGGGAGTTGTGGTTAAGAGCAGGGTTGTCAGATCTCTGGACCTAGCCAAGGGCTTAGCCCCTTGTCTCCAGTCCTCAAGGTAAAGAGGAGGAATCTCAGGGTGAGAGCACTGCCTTGACAAAACCTGTATGTCTGTTTTCAACATTGGTTAGCAAGAGCTGAATTTCATTCTTTCCCAGCTCCAGATTTATTGCGTTGTTTACTGCAGACACGCTGCTGTAACCCAACACAGAAAGTCTGTGCTTCTCCAGCCAACCTTCGCCATCTTTCCAAGTCCAATGGTGCTGAAAGAAACCTTTCAGCTAGACAGAGGATGAGGAAGAAAGAAGGCTGGGACCTTCGCTCTCAGAAGCTTTATTAGATGATGTATGCCTGTAGCATCCTTCTCCACATTTGAAGCAGCAGGATAGTTTGGAGGGGCCAGAAGAAGCTGTTTGGCATACACTGTTCTCTAATTTTAGAGAAACTGCCCACGTCTTGGGAAGAATCATGAGGGGGTGCTGAGGCAGCTGCCTCGCTTTGCACTGTGGCGTTGTCAGGATCGAGGCTTTTAGGCGCCCAAATGTGGGTGGGTTTCTGCTTCAGCAAAACTCCCAAAGATAGTACAGCTTCTTCAGTCAAAACATTAACTGAGCTCCTCTGAGGACGGTGCAATATAGATTGCGGATTCCTTTGTAAATAAATAATAAGCCGGGCTCTAATGGACTGCCCCTCCCACCCCGTCAGCCTCATGCCATCTGGCTCATGTGGGACTGAAAACCTAATTTATCTTCACGCTTATCAAGTTAAAATCTATTAGGTTCGTTTACATCAAGCCTCTTCCCCGGGACAAAGACCTGCCCCCGGCGATAAAAAAAGGCCAAGGGAAGATGGTTTGGAAGGACCGTCTGCTGTTGCTATGGCAATGACTTTGCCACCGCCATAAAAAAGCACATGTCGCTATCAGGGAACATGGGAGGACCTGGGTTGCATAACGCCGAGGCTTGCTTTCTTCCTCGGCGACAGCTCTTCTCCTGAGCAAGGTCACAAAATGACAGAGCTCAAAAACCCAGGGAAGGGAGCACCTTTCGGGTTGCGCAGCTGATGCTTCCGAGCCTTAGAAAGGATGACAGCCAGGCTTGCCTAAGGAGGAGGCCTACGCCATTGCTAGGGAAAGTGGCTACTAGGGGAGCCCTAGGCGGCTACGAAGGGATGGCCTCTGTGCCTTTCCCCTGTTGTGCCGATTGACCGTGCTTTATTTATTGATAACACCTTATTGGACCAGATTTGTAAGGAGTGGAAAGCATTCGAATGGTTAACCATGACAGTTGGCCCTCCGCATTTGCTGGGGTTAGGGCACAGGAGCCTTGCAAAAGTGGAAAAACTGCAAATGTCAAAAAGTGTGTCTGTGGGAAGGGAACCAAGGCGTGGTGGGGAGAGTGGGCACTCAGGGTCCAAACCAGATCAGGGAAAGAAGAAAGGGGGTAGGGTGGCATGGTTGCCCTACTCTTCCCCTCTCTTCCCCATCTCCTTCCTTGGGCACAGGGGCATTGGGAGAGGTTTGTGGTGCTGAGAAACTGGGCTGCAATCCGCCTTTAGCTGACCAGCTGGTGGTGGAGGACAGGGAAGACCAGATATAATTTTTCAAACGGCTGCAAGGCCTGATTGGAGCTGCTGGAAGGGAAGGTTCCCCCAGAAGAGAAGCACCTGAGGTTTAGGGGACAGGTTGGAGAAACTTGCAAGTTACCAAATTTGTGAAAGTCAAATCCACAAATGGGGAGGGATGACTTTAGCATAGACCACGCCACCTCCTAAATCAGCCTCATTCAGGGAATGCGTGTTGAAGACTATTCACAGACAACACTTAAAGTTGGTTAAATTTCACAAAATAGATACTAACAACGTACCCTCCACCTGCCCTGATTTGGCAGGGATATCCCAATTGAACCTGTGTCGTCTGAGGATTTTAGTCACTTTTAAAATGTCCCAGTTTCTCTTTCTTCATCCTGCTTTTCCCCTGTGTGCTCAGCTTAATTCAATTCCTGCAAACAGAATTCGAAGTGTAAAAGTAGTCTGTACCCAGTTAGCTCAGCAGGGAAGAAGAGAAAAGGGAGCACAATCTTACTTTTCTCTGTAGCCTCAGGAAAAAGCCAACTGCTGCAGCCTCTCCTAGCATATGTTCTTCCCCATTTATAACTTTTGCCATCTTGACCATCTTGTGTCCTAGTTTTCATTTGTGAAATGCTGGAGGGTAAACAGCCCTCTCGAAATCATAACAGCAAGTGATGCAATGCTACTTGCTGTGCCAAGTAGGGACTGGAGGGCAAATTAAGTTATTTGGGTCCAACGTGGGAGAGTGCAACCCACATTAGGGTCTGTGGCAAGATTATTTTTGTCATCTTGATCATGCTCTGATGTTTCTTGGCCACATGTGTCTTGATTTTCATCCGTGAAATGTTGGAAGGTAGGGGAATGTATGCTGACGACTACCTGTAGATGGCATTTAACACGGGTTGAACCTCAAAACATAAATAGAAACATCTCAGTGGTACTGTTGGTGGGGTTGTGGTGCCATTGGGACAATTATTGACCCATTGTGGTTGCATTGACCAAAAGTGGTAGCTTTTTGGAAGAGTAATTGATTCTTTTTTTAAAGAAAATAACTCATTAAGAGTTACATCTCGAGGGAGCTTTGCTGTTATTAAGCATTTTTGAAGGGGAAAACGCAAATATTTCACATAAAGAATTTATTGCTGTATTGCTGGGGTGTGTACAATTAGAAATTTCAAAAACAGAGAAAATGCTGAAAGATCTTTCATTTCAACGCTGGTAGGAGGAGTTGCTCCAGAGGAAAAATTAATGCGTAGAATCCGAATGGCTAGAGGGGAACTCAAAAGAGGCACGTTTGCGACAGTTTGGTCTCCTTTTCTTTCATCAATAACTTAACCCTCCAGAATTTCACAGATGAAAACTGGGACACATGTGGCCAAGCAACATCAGAATGTGCAGAAAATGGCAAAAGGTATCAGTAAGAAGGAATGCAGAAGCTAAGCAGTTTACTTTTGCCTGAGCCTACTGGGAAGGGCAAGATTCTGCCCCCTTCTCTCCCCTCTGCATTTGCTGAGTTAATCCCGTGAAAAACTATGTTTGCACTTTCAACTCGGTTTGCCGCAAATGCAGTGAGCTGAAGACAAAGGAGGACAGTGGGAGGAGGAAAAAGAAACTGGGACATTTTGAAAGCAGCTAAAAAAGTGGGACGACAGAGGATTCACCTGGGACTGTCTCTTACAAATCCAGACAGTTGGAAGAGATGCAGCAACAGAGAAAGAATCATTATGTGGCCCTCCATTACACTGACAAGCATTCTAGGTCTCATCTATTTAACGCAATTTTGTAATCCGTTTCAGGGAGAGCTAGATTTAAAATCAATGCATGTGATGCTGGATTGACTCTGTCGTTGCTTTGTTTTTTTCCCTTTCTTTTTCTTCTTTGTTTCTGGCTGTGTCGATTTTTGTTTGTTATTGTTTATTGTCATAAATACAAAAACATTTTGGGGGGAAAACCACACTGCAATGCAACCTCTTGGTTTTTCGGGGATTGCTTCTAAGTATTTTTCTTTTTATTTGAATCGTGGATTGACTTAAGCCAGTCAGGGAGGCGGCGGTGGAGGGAGGGAGAAAACCACCCTTCGCCTCGGCCCTTTTCACGGTAATGAACGACAGCCCTGGAAATGATGTCCTTATCAGTCTTCTTCATTCTGCCCGCCCCTCCCCATAACACCACCTTTAAATTGGCAAAATCCATGTTCTTGCTTTTAAATAAATTGGTCTGGCTGAAGGCACATTCCATTAACAGCTACGCGAGCACTACCATTTCTAGTGGCTTGTAAATATTGATGGGGTCTTCTTGTTAGTCAGAGGTTAGGTTTGGTAGTTGGCAGGGCTTTGCTCACAGATGGATGAATTCTTCTTCGAGGATAGGGCCCAACATAGTCGAGAGCTGAAGCTCCATGTTGGGCCAGCAACACCAGACCCAAAGGTACGTACCCTCCAACAGTGCACAAATTAAAACTGGGACAGATATGACTGAGCAACATCAGGAAAAGGCTCTGAATAAGGAAGAAACACACACAAGCTAGGAGAGGCTGCAGTGGTTTGCTTTTGCCTGAGCCAACTGGGAAGGGCAAGATTCTGCCTCCTTCTTTCCTCTCCCCACTGTGGAATTAACTGAGTGCAAACTGCTTTTGCGCTTTGAACTCAGTGTGGAATAATTGAAAAATAAGCTGAAGACAAAAGTAGGGGGGAGTAGGATGGGGAGAAACCGGGGCATTTTAAAAGCATCTGAAAAGAGTGAGAGAGCAGATCCCAAGTCTAATTAATGGAATGTGTCCTTAATTTGGAAGCACTGAAAGAGCAGGTTGTTAGATGACAGGGTGTCGAAAGGCAGGGGCTTCCTGCACTGTTTACTGCTGAGTTGTTGCTGCAACCCCCCAGTAAAAGTCTGTGTGTCTCCAGCTTTTCTTTACCATCTTCCCAACGCTGATGTTGCCAAAAAACCTTACAGCTAGACTGAGGAAAAGGAGGAAAAGTAGAGCGCCTGGGTGGGTTAAAAAGCCTTTAAAAAGGAGCATCTTTCTCAGAGGCTTTGTTAGCTGAGGTACGTATGCCTGTGCTCTTTTTTTTATAAAACTGTGCTCATAGCTTCTCCCTTCCTGACTCCCAGGAAAGTGTGAAGTTAGTGGGGTTGAAGCTGTAAGGAAAAGGAGGCCAGAGGTGTTTTTTGTAATATCTTTTTCTTTTTAAATAAGCAAACTAAGCATGGGGAAGTTGGCAAGCATGCCGAGTGTCAAAAGCATTTTTACCCCACGCCCCACACCTTGAAAAAGCCCCCTTCCCACTGGCTACAACGTTCAAACAACTGCCTTCCAGCTTTGTTCTGTCTGCTAACTGGTTTCAAACACCACCCTGGGGAACAGGTGAGGTGGGTTTATTATCGTAACTAGTAACCAATACCAACAAGATGTAGTGATTTGAACATTGGACTGTAAACCCTGGAAACCAGCATTCGATTCCCCACTCCGCCACGGAAACCCTCTGGGTGACTTTGGTCATGTCACACACTCTCAGCCCCAGAAAACCCCATAATAGGTTTGCCTTAAGGCTGCATAAGTTGGAAATGACTTAGAATCATAAAATCATAGAGTTGGAAGAGACCCCAGGGGCCATCCAGTCCAACCCCTTGCTATGCAGGAACACCCTCAAAGCACTCCTGGCAGATGGCCATCCAGCCTCTGCTTAAAACCTCCAAGGAAGGAGACTCCACTACACTCCGAGGCAGCACACTCCACTGCCGGACAGCTCCGACTGTCAGGAAGTTCTTCCTGAGGCTCAGGTGGAATCTCCTTTCCTGCAGCTTGAATCCACTGGTCCTTGTCCTGGTCTCTGGAGCAGCAGAAAACAAGCCCTCTCCTTCCTCTACATGGCATCCCTTCAAATATTTAAACACGGCTATCATGTCCCCTCTTAACCTTCTCTTCTGCAGACTAACCATATCCAGCTCCCTAAGCCGTTCCTCATAGGGCTTCATGGCTTCCAGACCCTTCGCCATTTTGGTCGCCCTCCTCTGGACACGTTCCAGCTTGTTGACATCCTTCTTGAGTTGAGGTGCCCAGAACTGGACGCAGGATTCCAGATGAGGCCTAACCAATGCAGAATAGAGTGGTAATTGGGCACACAACAACAACAATTGTATATATTGGCCTGAGTTTTGGGTTAGGACTGTGAGAGACCAGGGTTCAAATCCTCATTTGGCCGTGGAAACTCCCTGGGAGAGTCACACTCTCTCAGCCTCAAAGGAAAGCAGTGACCAACCCTTCTGAGCAAATCTTGCCAGGAAAGCCTTGTGATAGGTTTGCCATAAGTCAAAAATAACTTGAAAGCACCCAGCAACCACAAACCACCAGCCACGGATGCTAACTTCAACCTACATTGTGCAGCCCACAATGCCCATTAAAAGCAATATCTTTCTAGTTACAGAGAGACATACAAACCGTGCTCTCTTCCTTTGACACAAAAGAATCGCATTTACATTGCAACGCATTTTTTTGGTTTTGTCTTCACTGGCTATATTTCAGGATTTTGCCTACTGACAGGTGGCACATGAAGGCTGAGAAAATAATACCCTTTGCTTTATGCTCTTTCCATTCTCTATCCACCAAGATCAAAAAGCTGATTTTGAACTACGCAATGTTTGCAGGCTGTAGCCCCGACAGACAACTTCCTTATTATCTTTCAAACCATTATTTTCACTGTGTGCTTTTGCTATGGAGAAATGGAGCAGCCCCACTTTTGGCTTGTTTGTGTTGTCAGGCTCACTTTTCTGAAGTCCAGCAAAACTCTACCTGTGTCTTTCGGCAACATTTCAGGAAAACAAAGTTCTGATGTACCTGCTGGAACAACCTAATGATGGTACATAAGCCATTTTAAGCAGTGCTGCCTTATGTTTCTGTGACAGAGCTGTACAGGCACAGATTTATGGCATCACCCTGGCACTGAAAGGCCAGGGATGAATATTTCAGCCCCCTGAATCCACTATAAGCTGTGCTGCCTTCTCCTCTCCCTCTCCAAAACAACGCAAAATGAAAATGACACTGATACCCCCTTAAATTGTTCCAGTTTGGCAGGTAGATTCCTGAATAATTCTCTGTGGTCCCACTTTTTCAGCTGCTTTTAAATGGGAAAAGTTATTAATGAGGAAGAACACACGAGATTGGAAAGGCAGTAGCAGTTTGCTTTTGCCTAAGCCTACTGGGAAGCCAGCATGATGTAGCGGTGTGAGAGCTGGGCTCTGGATTCAAATTCCCACTTTGCCATGGGAACTCACTAGCTGGCCTTGCACAACTCACATTGTCTCAGCCTTAGAGGGAAACAAGGGTAAACTCCCTCTGAACAAATCATGTCAAGAAAACCCCATGATAAGCTCACCTTAGTGTCACTGTAACTCAGAAATGACTTGCAGATACACAACGACAACTGGGAAGAGCAAGATTTCAGCCCCTTACTTTCCCTCCACCCCACTAAGTTAAATGAGTGCAAACTTGTTTTGCACTTTGAAACTCAGAACCTTTCCACACTACACTGTTATAGTGTTATTATTCCACTTTCAACATCTTATGGAATCCTGAGGTTTGAAGTTTAGGGAAGGGAATTTAGAATTCTCAGCCAGAGTACTCTTGGGCCTCAGTAAACTACAAACCCCAGAATTCCACAGGATGTTGTGGAATAATAGCGTTATAACAGTGTAGTGTGGAAAGGCCCTCAGTTTGTGGCAACTGAAGGGAGCTAAGGAGAAAGGGGGAAAATGGGAGGAGGGGAGAGAAACTGGAACATTTTAAAAGCTGCTGAAAAAGTGGGACAGCAGAAAACTAATCGGGATCGTCCCTGCCAAATTGGGAGGTATGAAATGAGTCTCTCCAAAGGACTTTGGAAACTGGTGGCATCGTCCAGGTTTGTGGAGAATGGCAGCCTAGCTAAAGAAGTTGGTGCCCTTAGGGACAAGGCGAGAGGAGGCGATCCAGAGAAACGGTCCTTCCTCTAAACATTAAAAGAAAAAACAAACAAGCAAGCAATACAAAACAGCAGAAGGCTTCCCTCTCACCGTTGCTGTTTTCAGCTCACATCCATCCAATCCATTCTGCTCTCTTGATGGGTTTGTGTGTGTACGTGTGTGTCTTTTTTATTTTAATGATCTGAGTTGACTTTTAGTGAACATGAAAGAGCAACTGTTTTCTCTCTGTCGGCTCCCCTTTCCCCAAAGCCGTTTCCCATTTATAGCAACATGTTCTGTTCCTCTTTTCGACCAACTGTTTGTTCATTTCACAGAATCCCAGAGCTGAGATGATGTCAAGAGAGGCGGGAGGAACGTCTCACCTTGGCTGGGGCTGCATGCCGCTTGGCTGAAGCTGAGCAAGGAGGGAGATCCAATTAGAGAAGATGGGTAATTCGGGTTGTGTACCTGGGAATTTAAAGGGACCATGGAAGGGAAGGATTGGGGGGCCCCTTTCTGCAAATGCCTGATTGTTTGGACATTAGGAGGCAAATGTTAGCTAAGGGGGCTATTCCCAGATCAAGATGAAATGAGGAGATTATTAGGGAATGAGGGAGATGTGATAAAGAACATTTAATCTAGCCTCTAGCCAGAAGGTGGATGCAAAGCAGACCAGAGGGTAAAACCTGGGCCATTTCCGCACTACAATCTTATAGCGCGATTATTCCACTTTGGACATCCTATGGAATCCTGGGGTTTGCAGTTTAGGGAGGGGCCACCTGGCCCCTCCCTAAACTGTAAACCCCAGGATTCCATGGGATGTTCGAAGTGGAATAATCGCACTATAAGACTGTAGTGCGGAAATGGCCCCGGTGCCACAACAATTAGGAGGGAAGCCAAGCTGGAGATTTGTACATTGCTCTATCCTCTGGCCTGGAACTGAGCTCCTCAGAACTGGACAATGTATACCCTCTTCTCTTGCCTTGAGATGACCCACAAAAACTGAGATGCCAGGCCAGGCCCTGACGTCTGACAACTCCAACGCTAGATATTAGAAGCAGCTGGTGTGATTCAGGCCTTGTAAAATGTCCTATGCAACATGCAGGTTCCTGGTGAAGGTAAATTGCTTTTGTTTTTTGAAACTGACATCCAGGCACAGATATCTCAAAGAGCAAAATCTCAACCCTTTCTCCCATTGCTTTGTCTTCGCTTGATTTTCCACATGGATTCACCACCAGTAATGGGATGCCGTCGGCTCCTGCTGTAACTTTGCAATTCTTGACTTGGAAGGAGCTGCTTCTTTAAATAAACATCCAGTACCTTCAACTGCATTCCCTGGGGTAACCTCCTCCAGGGCAGCTGAAGAGAGTACGCAGAGCAAAGGATGTTGCCGAGGAAGGACAGGAAAGAAAGAAAAGGTATGGAGGGAGAGCTTTGCAACAAAGCCCATTTTCCAGCGTGAAGCCAAAGAAGCGGAGACGCTCGGCGGCTCATACGCAGTGGTGCTCAGTTATTCATGAATTACTGATGCTTGCAAGGAACACAAACGAGCAGCAGGATTTGACAAATGCTGTTCACTTGCTTCCCACGGGGGCTGTCTGAGTTCAATTTAGAAGAGTCTAAAAACTAGGTCCGATAAAACCTCAATTGCTCTTGGTTCCACTGGTTTGTTGCTAAACAGCTTGGGACTTGCACACGTTAAAAGACATGGAACATTTCCACACGACACTCTTATAGCACAGTGGTTCTCAACCTGTGGGTCCCAGATGTTTGTGGACTTCAGCTCCCAGAAGCCCCAGCCACTATGGTCAATGCTCAGGGCTTCTGGGAGCTGAAGTCCCAACACATCTGGGGACCCATAGGTTGAGAACCACTGCTTATAGCACGATGATTCCTCTTTCAACTTCCTATGGAATCCTGGGGTTTGCAGTTCCGGGAGGGGCCAGCTGGCCCCTCCCGAAACTGCAAACCCCAGGAGTCCATAGGAGGTAGAAAGTGGAATCATCGCACTATAAGACTGTCATGCAGAAATGCCCATGGTCTTCTCCTTTGTGTTTGTGTCTGTTGGAATCTCACCTTTCTCTTCCCACTGGGAGAGCTGTCCCTTGACTCAAGGGTATGGAGAACTAAAGGGTGGTAGGAAATTAATATTTTCAGTTGTAACTGTTGGCTGTGACACTGTACCCTTCAACTGTCCCGATTTGGCTGATTAATCCTGTGCCATCCCACTTTTTCACTTGCTTTCAAAATGTCCCAGTTTCTCTCTCCTTCTCCCACTTTCCCCATTTGTCCTCCGCTCACTTCAATTGTTGCAAAGTGACGGCAAAGTGCAAAAGTAGTTTGTACTCAATTAATTCATCAGGGGACGGAATAGACGATAGACAGAATTTTGCCCTTCCCAATTAGCTCAGGCAAAAGCAAACTCCTACAGCCTCCTGTAGTCTGTGTGTCTTCTTCCTCATTAACAACTTTTGCCGTTTTTTTCATGTTCTGATGTCGTTTGGCCACGTGTATCTTGGTTCTCATCTGTGAAATGTTGGAGAGATAACGTTATCCTTTACTGACTCAAAAACAATAGACATAGATAGTCATGGTGCTTTAAGAACATTATATTATCCTAGGTAGATCTGAGAATGGTAGTTGTATTCTGGCTGTTAGAAAAATGGAATCCAGAGACAGTCACAGGAATAAGGCAAAATTTCTTCCCATGTCGAGACTGGTAAACTGAATTACCAGCTTTGCAACAAGCCAGTATCTCAAACCATAGTCTAAAGTTGGTTTGAAATCCTGGTTTGTCTTGAAGCTGATAATCATAGTTTGGTGATTTGGACAAAATGGGAAGCTGTAATTGACAAGAGACTTCCTGGTCTAACTGTAGTTCATACAAAGAGAGAGAAAAAAAGCAAAAGGCATCTTCATATTCTTACTCATTTAGCTGACATACAATTGCCCAGGTAAGCCAAACAGATTTTGCACTTCTCTGCTTCATTCACCAATCACTTCATTTATGACCTCATCTAAAAAAAATCTAATCTGTCCCTGTGCTTTATACTTTTCATTTCATTCTCTGCCTCTTGTACAATTTTACTGCTTATAACCATCATACATTATTTAGCTTCAGGGGAACAATGGACAGAGAAATTATTCTACCCAAAACTGAGCTAATAAGATTCCCCAGTGGTAAAAATCCCTTTGTGTATCCAGACCGATACCTGCTGATACTAATATCAGATCTCTGTGGGCAGATGTGGGTAGCAAGATCAAATTTTACCAGAACACAGCAGTCAGAGAATTTTGTCACGCTATAACGCGGACCCTGGAAAGCAAATGTCTATAGACAAATGCAATTTGTGGGATGAAAAAATTCAAAAATAAAATTTTTACCGCAAAACATTTTACAGTAAGATTAATGCTCGCAGCAGCTCTGAGATCTGAGAGATTTGGCCATATGGGTTCTACTATGCCATGTTGTTGTTGCTGCTCCTGTTGTAATAATAAGTTTTCTTTATTTTGGAATCTATATTCACCATAGGTAGAAACTTAGCACAGCTTGCCCATATTTTTGTTAGAAACTAAAGAAATCTCAATAAACAGTGGCTGGTGTTCTGTTCAGTAACTGGTAATCCAGGCTTAAGATCTCATAACCTTTTGGATACATACTTAGGGTTGTTAATGATTGAATGTGACCCCCCCAAAACCTACCCTTTCGGCCAGGTAACATCCTAACTGAAAGGTTTCTTAGGCACTGAAGACTGGAGTGCTGAGAAATAACATCAGCAGGGTTCTTTCCAGTCATGGGGCGCCCTTAAGAGAAACAGATGTGGCAGGGCCCCAAAGAGTCTCTCCAGCTGTCTGTTCTTCACATTTCATGCAACTCAGAGGACACTGCAGACATCTTGTCCCCATGCCTTGATATGCTCCACCTTGGAAACCCTCAGTTGGGGGAGCTGCTTGGCTTACAAGAGACATTTTTTTTTTTTTTTTGGTAGCATCATTAGACTTACCTATGACAATGTGGCTTCATTGTCATAGCTACATCTGATGACGCAGTATCTCAACTAATAATGGGACAAGATATTTACCACTTTGACAAATTGAATTGTTATTAAGATCCATCTATCGTGACAGTTTTGTACAGTGCGCCCACCATATATGCGGGGGTTCCATTCCAGAAATCCCTGCATAAAACAAAAAATGCGACTGGAGCATCCCATTGTAGTCAATGGACACAGTGCGCGTGCACCCATGCCAGTCCGGGGCTGCATCTGTCACATCCATTGACCACAACAGGATGGGATGCTTTGTGTGACCTCACATTCATGCATACAGAGGTTGCGCCAGAAGAGGCGCAACCCTATAACCCGAAAACACACATGTATTTTGATATCTGCAGTTTTTCCACTGTTGTGGCGGTCCTGTACTTATAACCCTAGCAAATGTGGAAGGCTGACTATAACAGGTCCTAATGTTTGCCTTGAGTCTTCATTTTGTATAAAAGGTGGGGTATGAATAAAGATGACAACAATAATAACAATGCCCATTGTGATTCCCACGATAACTGTGATCATCACTCATAAAAAAACAAACACCTGTGTTCTGTTTGTTTTTACCTCCTAGCCCTTCCTGCCATGAAACGTTTCCTCTGTTCATTTCTGTAGCAAAAGCAATTATTCACATCAGGATGCATTTGCTGGTTGACTGATGGCACTGTAGCGGCAGCTGGTGGCTTCCAGGTCAGTGGGGCATTGAATCTGTTCCAGATTTTAAACCAGACTTTAAAGGAAATCTCCAAAATGCTCAACTCTAAGTGCAGACCTTGGACAGCTCCATCTTCCTCCTTTTCCACCTCTACACCGTAGAGCAGTGGTTCTCAACCTGTGGGTCCCCCGATGTTTGTGGACTTCAGCTCCCAGAAGCCTCGAGCATTGACCATAGTGGCTGGGGTTTCTGGGAGCTGAAGTCCACAAACATCTGGGGACCCACAGGTTGAGAACCACTGCCGTAGAGTAAGGTTTGACTTATGGCTACTCTATGAATAGAGTCTTCCAGGTCCTCAAAAGCCCTGCCCAGGACTTGGAGTCTCAAGAATGTGGCTTCTTTGATTTATGGTTTTTTTTAAAAAAATGAAAACAGCAATTCTTTATTATGGCCCATAGACCCAACAAGTTCCAATTAATGACAGGTAAACATCAATGAAAAGCACAAGGAGCAATTGGGCTTAAATTGTATGGTCAGAACTCATTTCAGACTTTCCCCCAAATACGGAAGTTAACTGTTCTGCAGTTCCTCCTATATACCTCTTTAAGTTTAAAATTTCCATATGGGAGAGAGGCCCTCCCTAGCCACATCTCAGATCCATTTTAATGCTCTCAATCCGCCTAGTGTAGACCCTTGCACTCTCTCCCCGCAGCCAAATGACAAACCAAGAAATAGGTTCAGACAGGGCTTGGCTCCACATTCCCCATTCAAATGCCTTGATAAATCTGTAAGATTACAGTAGTGCTGTCAGTGAGCTTTTGGGTATTAGCCGTTATGTGAAAAGAAAACCTCTGACAAGCAAGGGCAGAGGAGACTTCACCGTCAAGAGCTCTGACTATACAGAGTTTCCAGCCAAAGCAGCCAGGCCTGAGCTGGGGGCTTCATCTCTGAAGGCTGGGGCTTCTCTGGCCATCCTAATCGGAGAAGGCATGTGTGGAAACGGCTTTCTATAGCGTAAAGACTTGGCGCTCAACAAATTCAACCCATTAAACGCCTTAACCGAGGATTTGCATAATCTCAAGTGCGGGAGGGAAGACGCCTGGACGGGGGAGAAAAAAGGTTTTGACAACACCAAAAAGAGAGAGGGAGGGGAAAAAAAAATTAAATGCATTAAAAAGAGCTTAGCCCAGAAGGAGGGGGGAAGCAATCTGATAAAAGAATAAACCAGTTAAGAGAATGTGTTCCTCAATGCACCAGGCGATTTAAATCCCAACTTATGAAAAATCCTCTTATGCTACCACCTGATTATGTGTTAAAATTCCTAATTGAATAACGCATTCATTACAAATGTATACATCATTGATTGATTGAGAGAGAAGGGAGTGCGCACACCCCCCATAGAAAAAGAGATTTTGATGGAATAGATGTAGAAACAGCCAGAAAAGATTAGGATCTATAGTTTCTAACTTTACAGGCATGAGAGAAGAGGCAACCAGAACTCAAAAGCTCACTTGCCATTCCTTGGTTGTAGCAGAACCAAAAGCACCCAAACAAAATACAAAACATAATAATGCTAAAACAGATCCTTGCCTGTTAGTGTATGCCCACACCGATACATAGGTGTGAATGCAGTCAGCCTTCCACTTTTGTGAGCATTAGGGGTGCAAGACTCCACAAAAGTGGAAAAACTGTGCATTAAAATAAAAACAATGATTTTATTTTTAAACCTGAGAACACTTTTCTAGGAATCTCAAGGAAGGAAGTGGACTGTAGAATCACGCTGGAGGACCTAGCGCAGTGGTTCTCAACCTGTGGGTCCCCAGATGTTTGTGGACTTCAGCTCCCAGAAGCCCCAGCCACTATGGTCAATGCTCAGGGCTTCTGGGAGCTGAAGTCGAAAAACATCTGGGGACCCACAGGCTGAGAACCACTGACCTAGAGGCTCCTAGGGAGAACGTATTTTTTTTCTGCGGCAGGGCAAATACAGTAAGATTTTAACAAATAAATAAATGGATAAATAAAATAACCCACAAATAGTCAATCTGTGAATGCTGAAGCTGTGAAAGTGAAGGACTGACTTAATATATAAAAGTGGAAAGGAGATTTCTGTGTGAGGACACAACACGGCCTGTGGGTAGCTTTGAATAATCCAGGAGCGCTTTATGTTGCATTGAATTGGAACTTTAGTAGATGGGATATCAGGGCCTGGGTAGAAAGAGCTGAAGAGGGCCTAGGAGCAGCACCTTGGACAGCCCCTTTAAAATCTAGGCTTAGGCCATTTCCACACTACACTGTTATAGTGCTTTTATTCTACTTTCGACATCCTATGGAATCCTGGGTTTTGCAGTTTAGGGAGGGGCATTTAGGATTCTCAGCCGGAGAGCTTTCGGCCTCAGGAAACGGCAAACCCCAGAATTCCACAGGAGGTTGAAAGTGGAATAACAGCACTATAACCGTGTAGTGAGGAAATGGCCTAAAACACAATATGGATTCACTGGCACGGAGACTTCCACCAACCCTTGGTGTTGGTTAGCCTATTTGAATCAGAAGGGGTGCAGTAGGCCAATTGTGTCCCCTCTTTCCAGCCGTAGCTTCCACCCTGTGTTCTCCACTGGCAAATAGAAGTCCAGCTCCTGGAGTATAATGGATAATGAATCCTCTTCCCAAGTAGCCCATGGGTGCTAAAGATTAGGAGATTGATGTTCTGTTTCCAAGGTGCTGTTATCAGAAGTCAGTGTTGCATCTTCTCTCCAGCAGACGGCTCTTTTGTTGGGTTGGCAGCCCGTTTGTAAGTCTGGCCTTTATTTATACGTGTGTGTGTGTGTGTTTGTGTGTGTGTGTGTGTGTGTTAAGCCTAAGCAGCCATTTCATTTTGATCTATTGCTACTGGACGGCTGAGCTCTTTTTGTGAAATAAGGGCTGGATATTTTTTGCATAGAGCCACTTGATTTGCATTAACTCCGTGAAGCAGGAGCCAGACGCCACTGTTGCAGACAAGGGACTGCTGTCAGCCATGAGTTGACCTTTGCAAGCTCTCCAAAGAGAGGCAGAACCTTCCTTGCATCCCACAGATCTGTGGATCAGCAGTGCCTGTGTAAGCAATGTCTGCAAAAAGGATGGCAGGTGTGGGAATGCCTCGCTCTCTGTCCCAAAGTCTGAAGGAGGAAAAGGCTGGCTGGGAGGAACATCATAGCCAGAGTGGTTCACGATTTCTCTGAAGTGCTAGTTATCAGGGCTGGCCCTCTAATCAGGCAAAGTGAGAGCCACTGCCAGGCAGCATGAAAGGCAGCAAACTGTTCATTATTGAGTGGGTCATTCTTATATTTTGACTGTTAGAGGTGCTTCAGGGATTCCCCCCCCCTCTTCATGAGCCAAAATTAATTGGATGGCTTTGGATACTTTGCACCTTGGTCTCAGTGACTGGGTAAGTGGTTGCACTGTTTGTTTCCAGCCCAAGAAGAAAAGTAGCCTAAATACCTTGAAGACACTAGATCTTGTCTGGAAAGTGGAACAGGGTCAGCCCTGGTTAGTATTTGGAAGACCAATAAGGAATTCCAGGCGCTGTAGGCTCTATTTCAGAGGAAGGCAATAGCAAACCACATCCGCGTATTCCACGCATAAGAAAATCCAATGAAATTCATGGGGTCACCATAAGTTGAAGGGGAACTTGAAGGTGCATAAGATGAAGCAAAATGTCTTGGACTGACGCTACTGGTTATACAGAGTACATAACTTTCAGTATTTTGCAGCTGATATAGGGGAATTCTAGGGTAGCTGTGTAGCCAGGATCCAACGTGTATATCAGTATCCAACACCAGCCAATGTTGGATTGGATCCTGTGATGTTCTGGGCTTCTGTTTATATCAGCTGTTTAAATTACAGCAATTATTTCTGTATTTGTAGCAATACCTGTAAATTAGGATACGTAATATTTTTGAAAATCTGTGTCTTCTTTTGTCCCCTTTTCTAAGGATGCGTTTCTTCTTTTTCAATAGTGTGTAAGTGGCCACCCTAATGCTGGACAATAATGAGAACGCCAGTGATATAGAGGATGAAAGACAAAACAGAAGGTTATCGAACAGCCTGAAGAAACTCAAACGGTTCCACGTTGTCACATGGTTAGTGGCATCCCATCCCCACTAGTAAAGCAATTAATTAACACAAGTGAGATAAAACCTGATCAAACAGCAGTTCTCAAGGGTGGGAAGGAAAAAAAAAATAGGAACTTGACAATTCATCAAAGGTTTTGGAGAAATGCTAATATTATTCATAAACTCAGAGAGCGGCGGAGTGCAGGGGAGAGAGATGGGCAAGAGGCCCAATGCAGTCCGGATTTGTTTGAGCGACTTTGTAATTATACGTTGCCATTTAAAATGGAGGAACCATACACATACATATCCATCACTTCACCTGTTATTCCCAGTGGCTCTCATATACAAATATCGTAAGGAAGCGAGTTCAGAGAAGAGGTGGGCTGACCCACATGAGAATTTTCTTCAGAGGAAAACGGGAAGGATGATACGGAATGACTGCTCTTGAAGTTTCACTTTTAGTGCATGAATCCTAAAGTTCATGCACTAAGGTTCTCCAGGGATCGAGGGAAATGCTCAAGGGAGAGGGCAGTCACGTGCCTTCAGTGATGAATAAATGACACACCAAAGGGTGTTTTTCTTAAAAGACTTGGAGCTCTACCTCCTTGTCTCCAAGGGAGTGAAGAGAAGCAGGAGCAATGTGTTCACACGAGGCACCTTTGTACCAGGTTTGATATAGCAACAGCACTAGCAGTTACATTTCTATACCACTTATCAGTGCAAACCACTCCCTAAGTGGTTTACAATGTGTTTTACCTAAATGCTCCCAACAAGCTAGGTACTCATTTTACCGATCTATGGAAGGATGGAAGCCTGAGTCAAACCTGGAGCCCTGCAGGATCGAACTCACAATATTGTGGCTGCAGTACCGGCATTTAACCACTGTGCACCAGGGCACAGCAAACCCAGGGCTCAATAAAATAACTTTTGTTTTTTTGCTTCCATTAGTGCTTACAACTTTTTATCCCTGTGACCCCTTTACATCTACATCAGGATGCTGCTCTATGTTGTGCCTCCCCCCATAGCCTATCCTGTGCCTCTTTCTCCCCTCCAAGACCCCCTTGTGCCACAGTCTGTCAGCATGAGTGGCTCCTGTCATAAGAATTTGTTGGATGGGTATGGGATATGTAGTAGAATAGATTGGATAGCTTACAAATGGAATTGCTTTATTGTTTGCTGTATCTGGGAAAGGGGATGAAAATGGGATGGCAAAGAATGAAAGTATCAGTAAGGTATTATGAGAACTAGCACTGCTCACAGATAAAAAGACAGAAACTTGTTTCTGCTTCAAGGATGAAGGATATGAAACCAGAGTCTGGGAAAATGGCTAAACTGGTAGGAAGATGTGAGATTTATGGTCACAGCTTTGCATGCCTAAATTTGTATATCAGAGTACAAAACCTGTAACCAACCTGTTTCCTGTAGTCTCAGCAACTTCTAAGGAAGTATGCTGTGTTGCTTGCTTACTACAGATAAACACTGCTGTTAAACTCTGAGTGGAATTTGTGAAGGGCAAGTCACCCAGGGAATGACAGTCTTGTGAAGGGCAAGTCACCCAGGGCATGAAAGTCTTAAGACTGAGTTCTCATGTTTGTTAAGTGGCATGCACCTGCTGTCCCAATGGTTTGAATAGGAAAAGCATTAAAAAAGGGAAGCCAATTTTTGCTGTGTCTGAGATTGGAGGAAAGCATAATGGGGAAGGATGTTTTCCGTCACTTCCTTACAGAGACCAGTCAATCCTCAATGGTGCACATGTGTGTATGCCCACATGTACAGAGGTTTGCCCTTCTTTTTCATATTTGCTGGACTTGCTGGCTGACTTTTCTTGCTTACCTGTGAACAACTATTGCACCTCCCTCTTAGGGTCCTGATCTACATACAGTTTGGGAACTACTGGCCCACAGTTCCCAGAATAACAGCATTTCAGCAAAACAGCACTGATTACCCAGAGAGATGGGAAGGTCTCTTTCTCTCCACGTCTTCAAAAAGAGGCTGGACAGTTACCTGCTGGGGATGTGTTAGCCAGAGATCTTGCACTGATGCCCAGTTGGGTCCCTTCTACCTCTATAATTCCGTGATTCTATGAATCCCCAGGCAGGATGACCAGTGGAGTGTAGAAACATTGATTTTTGGGTTGCAGTTTCTGAGATTTTCCAGCCGTAAGCCAAATAGGTTTCCAGGCTCTAGCAAAGTGTCAGAAAAGGTTGGACCAAACCTCAAGAAAAATACTTTGTGATGTAAGTGTAAATGTCATGTTGCTTTAACTGCTTTAATTGTTAAGTGCACCTGTGGAAAGGAATGTGACTCAAGCTAGTTTGTGCTGAGTCATGCTGATGAGCACCAGGTGCAGACAATGCAAGGGTTGGCCAGGATTGGCTAGGTGTCTGTATAAAGATAGCACAAGCCTAGCCAACAGCTGCATATGTTGCCTGATGTATGTTGCTGGAGGCTCTGCTGGAAAGAACAAGCTAGATATGCTGGATTGCCATCTGGACTTTGTAAATATTGTATATATTTTCTAACAAAGAATGAAGAGCCTCCACATTGGAAGATTACAAGCTGAGTGGGTGAGTGTTACTGGCTTAGTGCATTTGCTGCTAAAGGTATTCTCTGCTGCTTGGCATGCTTCCATAGCTGTATGGAGCTATCTCTGCTGTATCTATGCTGTATCTATATAGAGTTTTTCCTTGGCTGGCTTTTTGCTTTTTTCCCTTTGTTCTTGGGACATGGGTCATTGCCAAGAGTAATGCAGATATGTAATTTCAGTGTTGGATGTAATGGTCTTAGGCAGGAAGGAAAACTCTATTGCTGTTGTTGTTCTGTGCCTTCAAGTCATTTCCAGCTTAAAGCAACCCTAAGGTGAACCTATCATGGGGTGTTCTGGAGCTGAGAATGTGTGACATGCCCAAGGTTTCCATGACCAAGTTGGGAACCAAACCCTGGTCTCCAGGGCTGTAGTCCATCACTCAAACCATTATACTTGGTTAACTCTCTAAAATTCTTTGACTGCTTCTAAATGTAGTATATCAGCTGCTGCTGCATTTCATGCTCCTCCTGTTGATCTTGTTGAGGAGGGCTGTGGACAGAGCCCTCGAGTCCTGCCCCATGGCAATTGCTGTAGGAAAGGCCCCTCACTGGATACTCTGTCCTATTTCTGGCTTTGTTTTTCCTAGTGGAGCTTCTGTTTGTTTTAACAGCTGTATGAGATGCAGAAATCCAACTGGTGAAGTGTTTTGCCCAGCCAAGAGATGCTGTAAGATGTTTCTCCTGTTGCATTTCAGTCTGTCATGCACCCATTCTTTATTTAAAAGAGTTTAGTAACCACTGCTTTCCAAAAACAAAGTTCAAAGCACGCAGCATCCTGGAGATCTCTCAACTGTAGGTTATTGTGGTTGTAGTAGTTGCTGTATGCTTTCATTCATTTCCAACTTATGGCAACTCTAAGCTGAATCCATCAAGCAGTTTTCTTAGCAAGATTTGTTCTGAGGGTGTTTGCCTTTGCCTCCCTCTGAGGCTGAGAGAGTATGTCTTGCCCGAGGTCACCCAGTGGGTTTCTGTGGTCAAGCCCTGGTCTCCAGAATCATAGTCCAAAACTCAAACTACTATATCCTGCTGGCTGTCCTTACCATGTTCGAGGGATTCTAAAAGATGGATCCAAAAGGTCAGCCCAGACATTGTGGCAAACGGGAGTCTGCACTTCAACCCTGCAGTGTTGGACAGGTTCTAAGAACTTAGTTACATAGTTGAAAGGCAGAGTCAGCTCCATTCGTGTGTTTTCAGAAGAATAATTTCATTTAATATTAAGCCTCCACATGAGAATCCAAGCCTACCACAGCTGGACTAGAGGTCAGAATAAACCTGGAAGCTACAAGAAAGACTGCAAGGTCCATAATCCATCCGTCAGTTCTGAAGCTGAAGTAGGGTAGGGAGATAAAAACAGCAATTAAAGATCAGAAGTATGCAGTGGATTATTTGTGAAACTTCAAGAAACTACCGTTGGTTTTCTGATAATCAAGGTGTGACAGTGCTTTGGTGCCCCGTTGTGAATTCCTGTGAATAGCAGATGAAGAATAAATTATGCAAAATAAACAAATTGAGGCAAATGTGCTCAGTTTGCATAATGCGTGCTGGTGGAAGATGTCGTTTTGGGTTGAGAATTTAGATTTCTTTTCTAAAAAAGCAGATTATAAACAACACTTCCCTGCAGCCCTGCCTCCTCTCCAACCACATGCCTGCTTGCTTTTTAACCTGCTGTAAATATCAAAGCTTACCCAATGAAGTGTGTTGGAATCCAAAAAAATGCATCCTGTAATGGAAGTCTTTAATGCGCCACAGGATTCGAGGTTGTTTTGGAAACCCGACAGGTGACCTTGGGCATGTCACATACTCTCAGCCCCAGAAAATTCAATGATAGGTTCACCTTATGATTGCTGTAAATCGACAAGGTAGAAGGCAGCATTACAGATGCCTAGCCTCAATTAAGGGAGCCATGTCTCTCAGTCTGCAAGTCTCTGCAAATGAGACTTATAAGCCACCTTAAATCATAAGTCACCGTAAGTTAAAGTCAACCTGACGGCAGTTATAACAAGGTGAATCTATCCTAGGGGCTTCTGGGCAACATTTGTTCGAAGGGGGCTTATTGTTGCCTTCCTCTGAGGCTGAGAGAGTGTGACTTGCCCAAGGTCGCCCGGTGGGTCTCCAAGGCCAAGGGTGATTCGAACCCTGCTCTCTCAAAGTGCACTCAGACCGCTTCACCACGCTGGCTCTAGTGTGGCTGCACCAGTTGGAAAATCTCAGCAGGTGGGAAAAGCATGCTCCGAAATATCCAACCCATTGCTGGGCTTCTGCAGAAATGTACAGAGCTATAAAATAACAATAATCTTTCCTTCAGTCCCACCCTCCTACTTCCCCCGTAGATAATGTTTTTTTTTTTTACCAAGCTATTAAAAAGAAAAAAAAACTGGATTCCATTCTTCCCACCCTTCTCATCTTTAAAGGCACAGTGCTGCGGAAGAACAATGAGCTCTGCATCCCAAGTCTGGCACTCTGAGTTTCAAAAGCAAGTCACACGCCTTCATTACTACAGCAACGGTTTGGGGTTTTGCATTTCCACAGCACGCAGCAGGCAATTGAACAGTTCAGAGCTGCATCTGCTAAGGCGGCGTTCTCAAGCCAGGAACTGGTTGGAGGGAGACAGGCAACTGAAAGTGGATGTTTAGCTCTCAGAGACACTCAGCACAAGAAAAAAAACAACCACATTTGGCTGTTGGTATTCCCAGTTTCCAAGCTGTTGTTGTTACTGGGATGTGCATCTTTTAAGGGTGAAAAAATGCATGCATCAGGCCAGTCCTATTTCCCATACGTCTGAAATTTTTGTTGCTGCTGGGATATGAGATGCACACATTTTGAGAAATAACAAAGCATGTTGTTAGAGCATTCAGACTTCCAAAACACTGTGGATAGTAAGATGGGATTTGTGTGCATTTTGCAACATTACTCCAAGATTTGTCATTTTCTCCTGGACTTCATCTAGCTATTTCAGGTTGAAGACAAATTTAGGGTTTTTTTTCCACCTCTCCACTGAAAGGAAACAAAATTAAAACACTTGGCAAATAAAAAGGTGCTTTAACAGACAATAGACAAAACTGTTTCAACAGTAAAGAGTATTTTTTAAGAAAGTTACAGTAATAAAAAGAATAGATTAGAAAGATGTTTTTCACATTCTTCCTAAAAGCAACAGTAGTCGGGAGCTGGTTACAACTCCAAGGGGAGAGTGTTCTGTAATCCCATTTCTCCAACTGTCTAGTTCTGACGAGGACAAAACTGATGGATCCTCTATCGTTCCAACTTTTCAGATGTCTTTAAAATATCCCAGTTTTTCTCTCCTCCTCTTCCTTTCCCCCTTTGTCCTCAGCCTAGCTCAAGTGCTGCTAACTGAGTTTGAAATACAAAAGTAGTTTCCACTCAACTCAGAAGAGAGGAAAGGTGGAAATTGCCCTTCGCAATTCACTGCCGTTGTGTCTTCAAGTAATTTCTGACTTATGGCAACCTTAAAGTGAATCTTTCATGGGTTTTTTTTTCCAGTAATATTTGTTCAGAAGGGATTTGCTGTTATCTTTCTCTGAGGCTGAGAGAGTAGGACTTGCCCGAGACCACCCGGTGGGAATCCATGGCTGAGCGGGGATTTGAACCTTGGTCTCCAGACTCATAATCCAACATTCAAAGGTGGATAAAAGTAAACTGTCACCACCTTTCCTAGCTTGTGTGTTCTTCTCATTATTTTTCTGTCCTGACCACGCTCTGGTGTTGCTTGGCCATGTGTGTCCTGGTTTTCTTCTGTAAAATGCTGGAGAGCCGTAAGCAGCGCTTAGAAGTTATTGATGGCTTCATGGTGCCACTGTGTTGCTTCTTAGACAGATCTTTCCAAGACCTGATAAAAATCGCACCCTGCCTTGTTTAACAGAAGCTCAGAAAACAGAGCCTCACTGCCAACAGAATGCAGAAACAACACGTGCGCAGCCAAATACAAACAGCATCCAAATCCAATGTATTTGCTAGCTTTTGGTGTCACATATATAATGCAGATCAAAACGCAAAACAATATCACACGCGGTGCCCAATTCAAAATAAGATCAGAAATTAATTCAAGCATACAAAATACGATTGCAATGTAGGCGTCTCTGTGTTCTTTTTTGTATCCCAGCAAACATTGTGGAAGTGTATATGTGGAAAAAAAAAACTTGTAGAAACTACATAGAAAAATCTGACAAGGTTATTTGCAATTTTGGAATCCTAGTGAATTGAATAAAAGGTGCTTATTGGCCATGCAAATGACATATACACGCATAATGGCGGCATTAGTAAAATCTATATTTTAGTAATGTTGATTAGGCACTGCAAAGCAGCTAGAACAGTGGTTCTCAACCTGTGGGTCCCCAGATGTTCGTGGACTTCAGCTCCCAGAAGCCCTGAGCATTGACCATAGTGGCTGGGGCTTCTGGGAGCTGAAGTCCACGAACATCTGGGGACCCACAGGTTGAGAACCACTGCGCTAGAAGATATACGTTAGGGGTATGACACCAGTTACCTTGTAGGAGGCAGATGGGACTCAGACTCCCAGAAGTGCCACCAGCATATCCAGTGGTCAGGAATGATGGGAGCTGTAGTCCAAATAGCATCCAGAGGACCATTTGCTATACATAGATCAAGGAAGCCGAACATGGTCTATATCTACTGGTTTACAGCTAACGTAGATGTGGTACATATGAAAAGAAAGAGGACAAGGAAATGGGACATTGAGAAATAATGTGGTATAGTGCTTAGTTAAAATAGCTAATTTATCCATTTCTCCCAAATCCAGCATCTTCAACAGCCAGTCTTCAGGGAAAGGAGAAGCCACACTTTTCCCAATGGGTTTCCATGGCCAAGTGGGGAATCGAACCCTGGTCTTCAGGGCCATAGAACAATGCTTTTAATAATTTATTTCAATGTGGTTGTTCTTGTGTGCCTTCAAATCATTTCTGACTTATGGCAGCCTTAAGGTGAACCTATCATGGGGTTTCTGATGCACCCAAGATCATCCAGTGGGTGTCCTTGGATGAGTGGGGAATTGAACCCTGCTCTCCAGGATCATAGTCTAATGCAGTGGTTCTCAACCTGTGGGTCCCCAGATGTTTGTGGACTTCAGCTCCCAGAAGCCCTGAGCATTGACCATAGTGGCTGGGGCTTCTGGGAGCTGAAGTCCACAAACATCTGGGGACCCACAGGTTGAGGACCACTGGTCTAATGTTTAATTACACCATGCTGGCTCTCTCACCGGGAAAGCTAGGACTCAGCCAAGTCTTCTCCTTAAGATTCAAGTAGTCTTCTATCTTAGCTGGGAGGAAATATAAAAAAGCAGCTTAACTCACAGGAGTCCAGATACTGAAAAAGTATACACATGGTTGGCACCAGCCATGGAAACATGGGCTGGATGAAGAAGGGTAATGTTACTTATTAAAAATTACTCATATAGGGAACATGCATCTCAAGTAGATAAATTCATAATGTTTAAATATTTGAAGGGATGTCATGTTGAGGAGGGAGCAGGCTTGTTCTCTGCCACTCCAGAGACTAGGGCAAGGAGTAATGGATTCAAGCTGCAGGAAAGGAGATCCCACTTGAACCTCAGGAAGAACTTCCTGACGGTCAGAGCTGTCTGGCAGTGGAATATGCACTACCTCGGAGTGTGGTGGAATCTCCTTCTTTGGAGGTTTTTAAGCAGAGGCTGGATGGCCATCTTTGATGGGTGTTCCTGCATAGCAGGGAATACTTTGATGGGTGTTCCTGCATAGCAAGGGGTTGGACTCGATGGCCCCTGGGATCTCTTCCAACTCTATGATTCTATGAATTCCCAAAGCAGTGCTGATGGCCTGTGCTGGGAATGGGGCACTGGTTTCCATGTCAGTGGGACAGTGAATCCATGCCAGAGTTTCAGCAGCTTGGATAGCCCCTTTAAAGTCTGAGTTAAAACCTGGTGTGGATTTATTCAGCTACTGCCCAGTAGCGCTCTGGGAGTGAAAGCATCAAACTTTCAGCTGCAGGCATTAAGTGTTGAGACAGTGTTTGTCTCTTATCCCATGGGTGTGTATTCTTGAAGAACAAACTGTCCTGTCCCTTGTGTCTGGATGCCTTTCAGACCTTGCTTCTTGTGCTGAGCCTTAAGTGTAGACCTTGAAATGGTCTTCAAACTGGGAATCCAGTACTGACATTTGTAAAGTTGTGGCTGCTCTGCTCCAAAGCTACCAGAAACAGAAAGCAGAAGGGCTTTTCAGTGGTAGTGCTGAATCACCGGAAGTGGGCATTACCCAGATCTTAGGGCAATGGAATTGCACGGCTGGTCTCATCCCTGCTGTTGGTTGTGATGCTAATGCTTTCCTCTGGATGCCCATGCCCTGGCTTGAATGATGGCAGTGATGAAAACCATGCATGAGTAGTTTGCATGTAGACTTATCATGACATCTGGAGTCTCATACAACTGTTGGAGTCTCTGCACATGTGCATGGAGGGTTCCTTGGTGTGGAGCTCCATCTTAAGGTGCAGACATCTGCAGAGCTTGGAATGGGGTCATTTACCAGGACTACTGCTCTCAGAACTGCATTAGCTGGGTTGGTATTCTGGGAGTTATAGTAACTTTCCCAAGATCTGGAAATTTTGGGGCTGAGTGAGCTGGAATTCCTGGTAACTGTGCGCTTCACAAGCGGGAAGGGCAAAATAGAAAACCTCTCCATGGAGATGGGTTCCCGTGGTCTCTTCTTTCGGCCAGTCTTTTGAGAGATCTTTCAGGACCAATTATTCTGACAGGCATCTTCTGTTCAGAGCCTGGGACAATGTGTTTTATTTGCTAGCTGCTGTGCTGCTTTTACAACATTTCATTGCTATGCTTGCATTGTATTTCTCTTGTTCTGGCATTGGGTAATAGAGTTATTTTAAGCCATCTTAAACAGAAGAAATAGGAAATGTTAAAATAAGCCAAAGAGGGGAGAATATAGAGAAAAATTTTAGAGGAAGGAGGTATGTTTTGTAAGGTTAATGATCAAGATCCTACATCATTGTCTATGTTTCATAACTTTACAAATGTGCAGCTATGAACCAGCATGGTGTAGTGGTCTGAGTACTGAACTGGGAAACCAGAGTTTGAATTTCCACTTGGCCATGGAAACCCACTGGGTGATCTTGGGTAAGTCACACTCTCTCAGCCTCAGAGGAAGGCACAAGCAAACCCCCTCTGAACAAACCTTGCCAAGAAAACCCAGATCAGGCCTTAAGGTCACCACAAATCAAAAAGAACTTGAAGTCCCACAACAACCACAACCACAATAACCTTCATTTGAGAGCTCTCCATGATGCTATGTACTTTGAAATTTCCTTTTTGGAAAGCTGGGGTTTTAAATATGAATGGATGCATGACAGGCTGAAATGCAATGGGAGAAACCTCTCCCAGCATCTCTTGTCTGGACAAAAAATACAACCATAACAAGATAGTACAAGCTGTGTTGCAGAAATGCAATGAAACCCTGTTAGTGAATTGCAAAACCCCATGATTGGTTTGCCTCAGGGTCAACAGAAGTTGGAAATGACTTGAAGGCACACAAAAATGACAGCAGCAACTAGTAAGAATGCTCCAGTGAGCATTTGGTATTTCTGATACTCAAGCACGGGGTACTTCTGACACGCGTAAGTCACTCCTGAAAGTCACTTGGCGAATGCCCCAATGGTTCTCAGTGCCCACTGCGCATCAACGGGCACTGGAGCATGGGACTGGAGCATCAGTCGCTTGGCCACTGTACAACGGATGCTCGTACCTTGGAATGTCATGGCAGCCCCAGGTGGATATGGATGTTGTCAATGAATGACTTCAGTTCTGCAAATGCCGAAGACTGTTTGTGAAGACATTAAGTTCCCAGCAGAAGCCCAGCTGATATTTTTATGTATTACACTTCAAAACTTTGTTACCAAAAGTCAGTGACAATAAATTCTCCTACTGCCTACTCTCCAGGGTCAGCAATTAATTCAATAACGAAGAAAAGAAAAAGACAAAAGGGTAACATAGAACTGAGTCTCGTTCAGGGCCCCTAACATCACATTAATTATGACATTATGCTAATAAATTCCATAATCAGAAAGGACACGAAATCCACATTAATCATTCCCTTTCAAACGGCACTTATTACAGCCATTCAGTTCTATATTTATCCAGAATCATATTTATTTTCAAAGGCATTTTTAAAAAGGGTTTCCAAATTAAGCTCTGTAGATCTGAAAGGGGAGGGAAATTCTTGGCATTGGCTTTAGGGGTGGATGAGAGTCTCATATTTTGTTTCCGATGAGAATTTATGGAAGTTCAGAAATGTCTTCCTAGGCATGTCAGAAAGTGTGTATGGTAGACAAAATCTGAGTATGGAAGAACCCAGGAATGCCTGATACATCCGTCCAGTTCTACCCACTTAACTCTTAAATGTCTGGGCACAAGTTCCTGAATATTAATCCATATTACTGCTGAATTAAGGTTGATAGTTTCCTTTGCTTCAGTGGTTCCTCATCTTGAATGCCTGTATGGCAACTGAGTAGAGACATACAGCAAGTTCCCATCTTGTTATCTGACAGCTCGGTCTTTTGACACTTTGAAACTAAGGAAAAATTAATTCGATGAAGGTTCCACTTTTCCATCAGTTCTTCTTCCTTACGGAGGCTCCCTTGGAACCACTCAGGCACTGCTTGCAAAGTGAGCTGGGGTGAAGATGCTAAGCAGGCTGAGAGAGTTTGCAAGCAACACACATGTGGTTGCTAACAAGTGAGCCTGTTCTCCCTCTATTTTCAGACCAGGAGAATATCTTCCAGCAATATGTTGTAGCCATGATAAATGCTCAGTGATGTAGATGATGTAGACTCAAGTAGATTGACTCGGACTCAAGTCAGACTTAAGTCACTTCAGTGGCTCAACTAGGACTCGACTTGGCGTAAATTACACACTGACCTGACTCAACTCGACTTGAGACTTGCATATTTTTAGTGACTGACTTGCTGCCCTTGGTTCAGTCACATAACACATTCATCCAGAAACCTTATGAATTACTGGCCGCATGACGATCTGTCGCAAGCTCAGTGTGTGGATGCATTTCACAGAGGGAACAGCAAATGGGTCAGGCAATGGACTTGAGGTGGGCTTGAGGTCATACAGGAGGAGCTTTTAAAAACTTTTCCTAAGAGCAGAAGGGAAGACTCATGCCCAGAGCGCAGGGCACGTATCTCGGATGGGAACAGCAAACGTGTTAGGCAACGGGCTTGAGGAAGAAGGATCCTTCCTTCTAACGCTCTTGAAGTTTCAGTGATGGGGAATAAGAAGGATCCTATTCCCCACTTCTGAAAAAGCCTCCAGTTTTACAAAGGGGAAGTAAGAAGGAGCGTATTCCCCACTTCCAAAGCTGCAGACTGCAAAATCACAAAAGTGGAGGGCTGACTCTGTTTAAATTGTTAAAATGGACTTTATTTGATTCTGTCTGGAAATTCCAGAATACACGTTGGGGTATAAAGGTGGCTTCCAGACTTGAAACTTGACTTGAAAGTATCTTGCAAAGACCTGAGGCTCGACTAGAGACTTGAGACTTGGAGTAAAAGACTCCAATGCATCACTGGCATTATCCTAGTAATTTAATGCAAAATATTGGTTTATTTCTTACATTTATACATAACCTTTTCTGCAGAGAGCTCAACATGGCCTCTATGTTCCTCCTCCTGTTTTTTTCTGATTCCTGTGGAATCCTGGGGTTCGTAGTTGCAAAGTATTCTCTACCAGAAAGCGCTAGTGCCTCAACAACCTTCGAAACTGAAGGTGGAACCATGGCAATTAGAGGGGTTTAAAACTGCCAGAATTGTGTAGTATGGAAGACACCCCAGTGACTGACCCATGCTCATCCAGGGTGAGTTCCATGGGTCAGTGGAGATTCGAACTTCGCTCTCCTTGGTCCTAGCAAAATATTGTAACCGCTACATCATATATGAGTTTTTAAAACTTTGCTGAGAACGTCTCCCAGACCCCCATATTGAGATCTTTGTTTCAATCTCTTTCTGAATGCCGGTTGTTCAAAAACAACAGCTGATAACCTTCTTCTACTATTACTGTGTTCCTGGTTGTAGCTGTGGTTTAATGATGCTGCGGACTCGTCTTGAATCCCAGCCCTAGGATATAGCTATAAATTCATAAACTTTGGAAAGGGAGTCCTTGGAATTTACATAACCATGTAAATACATGCAAATGTAATATGGCCTCTTGCAAGGCTCGCACACACCATCTGAACTCACCAGGGAGAGTTGGTTAGACTGTGAACGTGGGGAAAAAAATCATAATAAAACTGGAAGTGTTGAAACTGAATAAAACATGGCACACATCTGCATGTTTGGCGTGCTTTATTCGGAGCAAAAGCTTCGGGGGGAAATCTTCTGGTCCCTTGGTGTTCGGTGGAGAGTTGGGCCGGGTATTGTTCCGGAGACACAACTAGCTCCCTTTCTCTCCATGTTGCTTGGAAAACCTTTGATCTCGCTATAATTGCTCTGTGTTTTCTCTTTTGGAATTATGATCACGCGGGTCCACGATGGCAATGACACTGAAATAAGATGTCATTTTTTTGTCCTTGCGGAGCAGCAGAGCCAGTGCATCAGAATGGAGAGCGCGCTCTTTCCTCTATGCAGAATTAAAAAGCCCGTTGCTTATAGCTGGACTGTCTTATCCATTAGGCACTTTAGACACAGCGCCTAGGGCCTATGAAAATTTTAGGGCTAGGAAAAGAAGGTTTTTTAGAGCCTACAAAACTATCCCCAATAGTACTTTGGGGTGAGATGGGGGGGATGGAATACAAGAGTGTCTATGAAAACCTTAATGTGGCCCTGACTCAATATACCTACGTCTAATTGCTTGTCCCAACCACAGAGAACCTCAGAATTATCTAAGAATTGGGAAGGGGGTCTGAGACCCCTCCGCCTAGATTTTTTTTTACCCTTTTTCCTCTTTTTAAATTTAAAAAAAAAATCATTAAACAGAAAAAAGCAAAAAAGTCAACAATACTACATAATGATATGTAAAACTACAAATACGTAATAGTACATTATAATAAAATGCAGGTGAATGCAATATAATACAATGCAAATTAAAAAAAAAACCCAAAATACATAAGACAACTATAAGCATCTAACAGAATTATAACAAATAAGAAAAACTACAAATAACTAAAAATGGGTTCCCACCTTTGTTGCAAACACCTCATTGTAATCACATAATTATACCTATTAGTCTTAAATCTATGCCAAAAATTTATATTTGTTGCTACACATTCTTATCGTCATAGACCTATATCTATGATATTAATTATTAATCACCAATTATAAAAAGAGTTAAAATTGCTTATCAAATAGTTCTAGATTCTGCATTAAAGTAATATAAATCATTCTTATGTTGTAAGTAATAAAATCAGTTATAATCAAATATAATCACCTATCATCTAATTCCATATTCAATATTAGTTTGAGGGGATTATTTAAACTAATTATTAATTATGGAGGAAAAATAATAATCCATAGGCCTTACAAGGCCCCAGAGCTTTAGGATTTCATCATTATTATTGCATTGCATTGACTTATCAAACTTAAGTGCCTTTTGCTTAGGAATCCACACAAGGCAAATAAAACAAGAATTGAAATGGAGTCTCAGACCATGAATGTGCTTTATTAATATCAATGATATTACACTGAGCTCTTCACAATTTGTTATCCCCATTAGCTGTAGACGATGTAGGCTAATACAACAAGAATATGTAATATATGATATATCATATATAATACACACATTTCTGCTCAGAAGTAAGCCTCATTGAATTCAATGGCAGTTGAAGGACTGAGAAAGATTCACACAGAGAATGATAGAAGATAAGGATTTAGATTTTAAAAAGAATTATCTGACCACAACCACCATCTCTCAAGAATTTCCTAAAAAAACTAGGCTATGAGAGGGATTGATGGTTTCTTAAAAAAAAAATCAGGTTTTCTTTTAGAAACAATTTTTTTTTGGGTGGGGGGGAATTACTTCCTATTTTGCCTGCAAAACAAGGGACTCTTCCTAAGACTGGGGTGGGCAACTGCAGACCACCAGATGTTTTTAGACTACAAATCCCATTATCCCTCACCAGTGATTATGTTGGCTGGGGTTAATGGGAATTGTAGACAACCCACACGTTCTGGAAGAACCATGATCACGCCACAGTGTCAATTGTCTTCTCCTGCTGCTGTCCTCAAGCAAATGATAAAGGTACGTTGCCCCTGATTATGGAGGTTCTATGCATGTCACACACTCTCAGCCTCAGAAAACTCCATGATAGTTTCACCTTAGGGTCACAATAAGTCAGAAATGACTTGAAGGCATACAACAGCAACATCCTCATTTTAGCTGTTGTCTAGTGGAAGATCTACCGTCCTCTGCCAATTTGTCTAATATCCTATTAAAGCTGCATTTGAACTTGTCAGATGTTGATGTAATGCCATTCAAAGTCAAATCACTTAGACCATTTCCGCACTAGTCTGTTGTAGTGCTATTATTCCACTTTCAATATCCTATGGAATGCTGGGGTTTGCAGTTGAGGGAAGGGCCTTACCCCAGGATTCCATAGGATGCTGAAAGTGGAATAATAGCACTATAGCAGACTAGTGTGGAAATGGTCTTGGGCTCACCTCCTCCAGCAGTGAATTCCATAACTTAATTATACGCCGTGTGAAGTTGGACAGTCTTCCGTCTGTTTCTGAATCATCTCCTCCAACCATTAGCTAAGGCTACCCAATTCTGTTTTTATGACCTTTTAAAAACCTAATCCACTATCTCAAATTGTTTTTGAGCCTTGCTTGTTTAAAGGCTGCCTAGCTTTGCTCTGTTTTCTGCTGATAAAGTTGCTGGTAGGTTTTGCCTATGATGGAAACAGTTGTGCATTTATAACTTGGTTTTATGGCTGGTTTCTTTTCTCAAAAAAATAAAATAAAAAAAATAGAGGTTCAATTTTTCCCCGCTTTTCTTGCTTCCAGCTTCTTTGGAGGACGTTCCAGGTCCCTGTCATATTACCAAAGTTACGACTCTGTAATTCCATCCCATAGCATCCTTGGCTTTGTAGTTTGGGGAGGGACAATTTGAATTTTCTGCCAGAGAGCTCCAGTGCCTCCCCAAACTGCAAATCCCAGGATATCTCAGGATGCAACCATGGTAGTTAAAGTGGATTCACAGAGCTACGAATCTGTAGTATGGAAAGGCCTCAGGTGTAACTTAGAGTTGCCCCATTATGTCCAGGCAAGGAGGGACCATTGGACGTTGTCACTAAAGGCTGACCCAAGAAAGGTTGCTGCCTGAGGCAAAGGCCGAGATGATTTCCTCCTTCCCCTCTAGTAAAGGAATCTGCTCATTCATAGGGTCATCATAAATTAAAATCAACTTGATAGCCAACAACAACGTCATGGAATGAATAAAGAACATGAAGTTGGAAGCAGTTGAGATGGGAGACAAGGAGAATCACTTTGTTCCTTTGTGCCTATTTATTGCTTCAAATTTCAGGAGCATAGGAAAGCTCTGCTGTGACCTCTTGAAATGCAAATGGCTGTTTGGCTGAAGGCACATGAAAGTGTGCTTCAAATATGGAATTTTTTAAGAAGTTTTCTGGTGGTTTTGCCTTCCCTCTGGTTTCAAACATTTTTTGTCACAAAGCAAAAGGGAACTGGGCAAGTAGATGCCCTCAACGCTGTCTCTCTTTGTGGTCTCCACAGTGCAAATGGACTTGTGGGTTTCATTCCTGCTTTGTCCAAGCTGCTTGAAAAGGAGAGGCAAAGGGACACGTAGGACAGTTTATAGCATAGATAAGAAGCTGCTAGCCTTCCAAATATCGACAGATCAGCTTTCAGAAAGTTTTAAAAGCAAGTTGTTGCTGTTATACAAGTCCCTCAGAGTAATTAGTTTCTATGATAGCTGCCATTTTAAGAAAGGAATTCTTTACTTTCCCCATTTCTCCAAAGCAGGGGAGAGAATCGTGTAGCCCTTCAGATGTTATTGGACTGCAGCTCCTAGCATTCTTCACCCTGGGCTGATGGCAGTCTGGCAAAAATCTGAAGTTCCACATGATTTCCACCCTCTGCTTTAAAATGTCTAGAACAGTCACTTTTTATAGAATCACAGAGTTGGAAAAGACCACAAGGGCCATTAAGTCCAACCTCCTTTGCCATGGGGAATACACTATCAAAGCATTCCTGACAGATGGCCATCCAGCTTCTGTTTAAAAATCTCCAAAGAAGGAGACCCTACGACACTCCCAGGCAGCAGCGCATTCCACCGTCAAACTGCTTTTACCATCAGGAAGTTCTTCGTAAGGTTTAGGTGGAACCCCTTTTCCTGTAGTATGAAGCCATTGCTCTGTGCCCTAGGCTCCGGAGCAGCAGAAAACAGGCTTCCTCCATTCCCCAATGACATCCCTTCAAATATTTAAACATAGCTATCATGTAGCTTCTTAAAAACGATTCACGTTACAAGCTAATGTCCTACGACACGAAAAGCTTTCTCTTCCTAGGCAACCTCAACACACGCAAGCATTGTGTGAGGCAACAGTGACAGAGCCATGCAATAGTCCTCCTCCACCCTCTAGTGAGGCAATTCCTCTACAACTACAGCAATGGCCATCATTTTACCACCCCTTCCCATTCTTAGGGCTTCAGTTCCTTCCATCACCCCCATTTACCGCATGAAGCCGGACCTGAGGGCCCCAGTCATCCAGCGCTGGCAAGCTGATGGGCCAAGCTGCAGTCCGCAGGGGCAGACGGAGAAAAGAGCTGTCAGACTTTGGCCTACTGCCCAGGCCATGTGCCTGTGAGATTCAAATGAGATTCCACAGGAAGGTAGAAAAGGCATTAGAGTTGGTTCCTGCAGTGTTTTTCAGCTTGGTAACAACGTGGGAACAGTGTAGATCTTCAGCCATGGCTGTGTTTTTTCCAAAAAAAAGACAATCTGCATTCCCAAATCTTCTTTAAAATGAGAGTCAGTGTGGCATAGGGGTTTGTGTGTTGCACTAAGGCTCTAGGAGACCAGCGTTCACACCTCACTCAACCACGGGTGACTTTGGGCAATTCATTCTCTCAGCATAACATAGGCCATTTCTGCACTAGACCGTTATAGTGCTATTATTCCACTTTCAACATCCTATGGAATCCTGGGGTTTGCAGTTCAAGTGCAAACCCCAGGATTCCATAGGATGTTGAAAGTGGAATAACAGCACTGTAACAGTCTAGCGCGGAAACGGCCATACTCTCCTTCACCGATGAAAATTGTGCCGCGCTTCACCAAGCTACATCAGAGTGTGGTCGAGACGGCTTCTACCAGGACAGTTATGTAAAAGTTCGTCTCAGCCTTTGGAAATACGGTGGAGGTAACCAAAGAAACGGGATGGGTGAAATGACGTAGGGAAAGCAAACGCAGCCACTAGAAGAGTTCTAGATGGGAACACTTCTCAGGTCTCCCTCTCCGAAATGCTAGAAATGTAGGGTTAGGATCCCACTACCATAGAAAAGCAGTGCCATGGTCAGAGAAATTTGGGGATGAGGGGAACATTTCATTGGGTTCAGAATTCTTCTTTGAGGGGCACTGCCCTTATTCTGCCTTCCCAGAGCTAT